>JBAKBP010028598.1:15000-28338 GCA_037953745.1 Lithodes maja | reverse complement strand
ATGTATGCATGTATGTATATACACAGGCACATATACCAATAGCTGGGGGTGGCCGACTCAAGACATTGCCCGAAAAAAAATAAAAATAAATAAAGGTTATCAATTGATTATTAAATTAACCCTTTGAGTACCAGCGACGTGTGTCACCTTGTATTCTAGCTAGATTTATATATTATTATGCAGCTTAGGAAGGATCTGTGGTAGTTACAAGGGTTGGTTGAGATAGTTTGAAGCTCTATTATTGCTAGAGGTCCTTCCTAAGCTGAATAAAATCGTCTAATAGTGGCCAGAATATGATAAAATGGACGTCCCTGGTACTGGATGGGTTAATAAGTATTCCTGAAGTCATTGCATGGTAAAATATGGTACCATAAGTAAAGCCTTAATTGGTAAAAGACTAAACTACGATGATACTTCTTCTGTCTGACTAACTCTGGTTAATCACTGTCTTCAAACTCGTTTTTCGGCTAACTTGAATTGAACTGGACTAATATACTGTATATCTTGACAGCATCAAGGGGGTAGTGCTTGGTTTTTGGTCTATATATTTATTTATTTTTTAGTTCCCTCGCTAGACCTCCATCAAACTTAGAAAAACACCCACTGGACCCCCTTTCAAGATAAATGTGCACATTTTTCTGGGCTTAAGGTGATATATATATATTACATTTTTAGTTTCCTCTCTAGATCTCCATTAAGCATATACATTCCCTCAAGAACCCACGTCGAGATAAAGCTGTGCATTTTTCGGTAGGAAAATGCTCTGGTCAAAGGCCTGATCCTCCTAAATTTCAGGCTCACTATCGCTCGATAGAGAAAAATCGTCCACTATATGGCACGAAAGGTCTTAAGATCGCCAAACTAATGGGGCGAAGGTTTTGAAATGTTAAAAGTAATGGGGGTCCTGGTCCCTTCCCCCCCCCCCCCCTGAATCAGCGACCCAGACAACAATCTACAAAATACACAAATAACAAGGAATAGTTAGTATCTCAGACCTTGCGGCCCATTCCAGGGAGATATTCTTGGTGAAGAAAGAAAGACTGTATTGTGCAGGACTCATTGTATAGTGTGCAAAGTACTGTACTTACTGTATTGTGCATGACTCATTGTATAGTGTGCAGAGTACTGTACTTACTGTATTGTGCAGGACTCATTGTATAGTGTGCAGAGTACTGTACTTACTGTATTGTGCAGGACTCATTGTATAGTGTGCAGAGTACTGTACTTACTGTATTGTGCAGGACTCATTGTATAGTGTGCAGAGTACTGTACTTACTGTATTGTGCAGGACTCATTGTATAGTGTGCAGAGTACTGTACTTACTGTATTGTGCAGGACTCATTGTAAAGTGTGCAAAGTACTGTACTTACTGTATTGTGCAGGACTCATTGTATAGTGTGCAGAGTACTGTACTTACTGTATTGTGCAGGACTCATTGTAAACTGTGCAGAGTACTGTACTTACTGTATTGTGCAGGACTCATTGTATAGTGTGCAGAGTACTGTACTTACTGTATTGTGCAGGACTCATTGTAAAGTGTGCAGAGTACTGTACTTACTGTATTGTGCAGGACTCATTGTATAGTGTGCAGAGTACTGTACTTACTGTATTGTGCAGGACTCATTTAAAGTGTGCAGAGTACTGTACTTACTGTATTGTGCAGGACTCATTGTATAGTGTGCAGAGTACTGTACTTACTGTATTGTGCAGGACTCATTGTATAGTGTGCAGAGTACTGTACTTACTGTATTGTGCAGGACTCATTGTATAGTGTGCAGAATACTGTACTTAATGTATTGTGCAGGACTCATTGTATAGTGTGCAGAGTACTGTACTTACTGTATTGTGCAGGACTCATTGTATAGTGTGCAGAGTACTGTACTTACTGTATTGTGCAGGACTCATTGTATAGTGTGCAGAGTACTGTACTTACTGTATTGTGCAGGACTCATTGTATAGTGTGCAGAGTACTGTACTTACTGTATTGTGCATTACTCATTGTATAGTGTGCAGAGTACTGTACTTACTGTATTGTGCAGGACTCATTGTAAAGTGTGCAGAGTACTGTACTTACTGTATTGTGCAGGACTCATTGTATAGTGTGCAGAGTACTGTACTTACTGTATTGTGCAGGACTGATTGTAAAGTGTGCAGAGTACTGTACTTACTGTATTGTGCAGGACTCATTGTAAAGTGTGCAGAGTACTGTACTTACTGTATTGTGCAGGACTCATTGTATAGTGTGCAGAGTACTGTACTTACTGTATTGTGCAGGACTCATTGTATAGTGTGCAGAGTACTGTACTTACTGTATTGTGCAGAACTCATTGTATAGTGTGCAGAGTACTGTACTTACTGTATTGTGCAGGACTCATTGTAAAGTGTGCAGAGTACTGTACTTACTGTATTGTGCAGGACTCATTGTATAGTGTGCAGAGTACTGTACTTACTGTATTGTGCAGGACTCATTGTATAGTGTGCAGAGTACTCTACTTACTGTATTGTGCAGGACTCATTGTATAGTGTGCAGAGTACTGTACTTACTGTATTGTGCAGGACTCAGTGTAAAGTGTGCAGATTACTGTACTTACTGTATTGTGCAGGACTCATTGTATAGTGTGCAGAGTACTGTACTTACTGTATTGTGCAGGACTCATTGTATAGTGTGCAGAGTACTGTACTTACTGTATTGTGCAGGACTCATTGTAAAGTGTGCAGAGTACTGTACTTACTGTATTGTGCAGGACTCATTGTATAGTGTGCAGAGTACTGTACTTACTGTATTGTACAGGACTCATTGTAAAGTGTGCAGAGTACTGTACTTACTGTATTGTGCAGGACTCATTGTATAGTGTGCAGAGTACTGTATTTACTGTATTGTGCAGGACTCATTGTAAAGTGTGCAGAGTACTGTACTTACTGTATTGTGCAGGACTCATTGTATAGTGTGCAGAGTTCTGTACTTACTGTATTGTGCAGGACTCATTGTAAAGTGTGCAGAGTACTGTACTTACTGTATTGTGCAGGACTCATTGTATAGTGTGCAGAGTACTGTACTTACTGTATTGTGCAGGACTCATTGTATAGTGTGCAGAGTACTGTACTTACTGTATTGTGCAGGACTCATTGTATAGTGTGCAGAGTACTGTACTTACTGTATTGTGCAGGACTCATTGTAAAGTGTGCAGAGTACTGTACTTACTGTATTGTGCAGGACTCATTGTATAGTGTGCAGAGTACTGTACTTACTGTATTGTGCAGGACTCATTGTAAAGTGTGCAGAGTACTGTACTTACTGTATTGTGCAGGACTCATTGTATAGTGTGCAGAGTACTGTACTTACTGTATTGTGCAGGACTCATTGTATAGTGTGCAGAGTACTGTACTTACTGTATTGTGCAGGACTCATTGTATAGTGTGCAGAGTACTGTACTTACTGTATTGTGCAGGACTCATTGTATAGTGTGCAGAGTACTGTACTTACTGTATTGTGCAGGACTCATTGTATAGTGTGCAGAGTACTGTACTTACTGTGTTGTGCAGGACTCATTGTATAGTGTGCAGAGTACTGTACTTACTGTATTGTGCAGGACTCATTATATAGTGTGCAGAGTACTGTACTTACTGTATTGTGCAGGACTCATTGTATAGTGTGCAGAGTACTGTACTTACTGTATTGTGCAGGACTCATTGTATAGTGTGCAGAGTACTGTACTTTCTGTATTGTGCAGGACTCATTGTATAGTGTGCAGAGTACTGTACTTACTGTGTTGTGCAGGACTCATTGTATAGTGTGCAGAGTACTGTACTTACTAGCTATTCTTTTATTGAACGGATTTACTGACAAACTTGTTTTCAACTTTTGAAGGAAGTTGGTTCCAAGTCGAATACATCTTGTATGTAAAGAAATGTCCACGTATACTATTGCCAAATCTCTTCAGCTACAGCGATGGTAGTGTGTTGTATTCCTTTTGGGGTTAACCATTTTGATATATTAATATTTTTTCACCAACCAAGTTTACTTCTAAACTCAATTAATGAAATAAACAAATACATGTGGCACTCCAAGGACTTGAACCAAGGATACTCACACCGAAATTCCGCGCATTTATGCAATACGCGATCAAGACAGTTACAGAATTATGCACAAGCCTACGATTTATTATGCAGTTTCGAATCCTGCATATTAATCTGAGCATGTACATGCATTCCATATAACAGGTTGTCAAACCCATGTAGTATTTTAAAGACTTCAAAGAGTTGACCTCGTAGTTTGCGTGTTTCCAACGAAAAGTGACAGAGATAATCTCAACCGGCCCAAAGTACTTCTATATATAAATAGTAAGCTCTTTGTTATCTCCATATCTTGGCTCCACTGATGCGCCATGCAGACATATTGTTACTACCAACTACCAGCGTTACAGATGTTAAGGGGGCAGAGCTTGGTTTTTGGTCTATATATTTATGTATTAATATATTTTTTAGTTTCCTCACTAGACCTCCAACAAGCTTAGGAAAAAAAACACTAGACCTCCTTTCAAGATAAATGTTTGCATTTTTCGGTAGAAAAATGTCCTGGCCGAAGGCCGGTTCCTTCTAAAATTAGAGGCTCGCTATCGCTCGCCAGGAAAATATAGACAACTAAAGGGTACGAAAAGTGTTAATATTGACAAAACAATTCGGCGAAAGGTTTCAAAATCGCCAAACTAACGGAACGAACGTCTTAAAACCTCAACACTAATATGCTAAACATGAGGGAGAAGGGAGTCGAGAAAAAGCGAGTACTACCCCCTTAAGCCATATTCAAAATGTGCAACGATGGCAAGGATCCTATTTTTATCAATCAACTTTGTAAATTGTGCTGCCATCTGGTTGTATTCTGGTATACGTAGGTAGCGCCAACGAACTTAGTAATTTTCTGGACCCCTTAAGGAGAGGTTTTTAGTTTGGTCCCTAGATATCCTTCAAGCTTAAGATTACACCCCGTTGAACCCCTTTCAAGGTAAATTTGTACATTTTTCGGTAGAAAAATGTCGGTTCTTCTTAAATTACAGGCTCGCTATCGCTCGCTAGGATAAAATCGACACCTAAATGGCACGAAAGGTCTTAAAATTGATAGAAATGGGTTGAAAGTTCTTAAAATCGTCAAAATAATGGGGCGAACATCTTAAAATTAGAAAAAAAACAATGGGGCTAAACATGTGGGAGAAAGGAGTCAAGAAAAAAATCCCTCAAGTGGAAATCTCCCCTTAACTTCTTATAACTCAAAATGAAAGAAAGCAATCGGGCTGACATTTCTAATAATTTGGGAAGAGTCCACCAGGAAATATGTGTGGACATTTACAGCCAGTTTGCTCAAGGTTCTTTTGAGTTACGAAGAGGTCAAGGCTCGAGATAATTGTCAAGTTCGTTGGCGCTACCTATAGTAGAGGAAGTTTCCCATAGCTTCACACTCGAGAATCGTGAAGGAGGTATAATAACCCTGCACATATATAAAGACATTAATACAAGCTACATAGGACTTGTTCCTTTATATAAAACTCCAGATAATTAAATACTAAAACATTAAACAGAAGGACACTTGCTTACATTACTGGCATAGTTGTGGACATACAAATACAGTAATGCAACTAAGGGTCGTTCTTCTGTAAATATAAAATGGGAAAGGGGTGGGACCTTCTATTTTTTAATTAATAATAATAATAATAATAATAATAATAATAATAATAATAACCCACCTATAGTCCATTCGCGGTAAGTAGGCGAGAAATCATGATCTCTATCCTCTGTAACTCAAAAAGGGCTAGAGCAAATTGTCTGTACATTTCCACATCTATTCCTTGACTGACTTTTCCCAAATGGTAGAAATATTAGCTCGAGTCGTTTTTGAGTTACAGAGGTTAGAGGTCATGACTTTTCGCCTACTTACAGTGAATAGACTATAGCCACTCGCACAAGCCTAGTTCTTCCTGATCCATCTCCATCAACACCCAGCCCTCATCCATCCTCCCCCTCCCCTAAAGTCTAGCCCAAACAGTAGTGACCTCGCCTGACCTCTCCCTGACCCCTCTGTGCTAATAATCACTCCAGGGTGGTCAAGCTAGGGGGGTATCTATAGGGAGAATGCAGCCTTCTTGGTATACCTTGCGCTGGTTGGTCGGACAATTGTTCAGACCTACATCATTTCAAATGTATGTTTGATTAGGTTGTGTTGGGGTAGGTTGTTTTAGGCTGGAATAGGTAAGGTCATCTTAGGTTACATTATTTAGATATAATAAATATAGGCTTGAACGCCGCCTTTGGATTTTTATGCTTGTCCGTCCTTTTTGTTTTCATATAATCAAGGAACTCTCTAAACCCCCCACCCCCCCACCCACCCCGGCCATAAATGTACATTAAATAAATATATAAATAAATATGTGGTTTGTGGAGAACTGCTATATACGAAAACAAATATATGATTTCGTGCAAAACAAAACGTTTGCTGGAATCCTCCAGCTAATATACAGTACAGTACAGCCGTATTCAACAGTTTGCGGACAATATAGAAGAGAAACTATGCAATCTACAGAAGCCCAGTCTTGTGTGTCCTCAGTTGTTGCAAATGATCCTTTTAGTACTACTCTTTGTTGTGGCTCACATATGTACAGTCGCACTACTAAGTCATGTCTCGGCACCAAGTATGTTTTGATCAATAATTGGTATCAACAATATCTAAGCTTCATTTCTTCATATCGAGTGAAATATACAAACATGTTCCTACACTTACCCACCCTATTCAACATCTGACAGACATTAATACAGCACAGAGCAAGCCAAACGTAATGACAGCTGGGACATGACTTATTAGCGCGACCGTACACTCGTGGTCAGGAATTCATGGACAGTTTTAGAAGCGCAATTGTATTGTACTGACGAATTATTGTGCTAAACTCTTTGAGCCAGAATGTTTATTACTGGGATGCACTAGTTAGCGTTCACCTTCTTTTTGACATCACTAGGAGGTGTTCAAGCATTTCTGACCGTGACTGTGTGTTTTTTTTTCTGGAATTAACTGTCTTGATAGCGTAATGCATAGTGCGCGGAATTTCGATGTGAGTATCCTGGGTTCGAGTCCTCGGAGTGCCACATGTATTTGTTGATTTCATTAATTGAGTTTGGATGTGAAGTTGGTTGGTGTAAACAATATAATGATTTACATGATTTCGCATCAATTTTGTCGTCGAGCCATATATATATTTTTGTTTTGACAGCTAGCTAAATTTGTAAATTTTTCGATAGAAAAATTTCTCCGGCAAAGCCGGATTTCTCCATACAACGCTGGCTAGCTATCGCTCGCCAGGAAAAAAATCGACACCTGGATGGGGATAAGCGTCTTAAAACCGTTGGCTTAATTGGGCCGAATGGATACAAGCCAGGGAAAGAGAAAACAGGAGAGAAAGATAAAAAAAAAAAACGCCGGTGACCCCCCTTAATCAACAGCAAGCAAGGTGTTATTCATATTGCATCACAGTATTATCAACTTGGGCCCGAATACTCAAAACATACATGATGCTGCATTTTCCCTATGCCCGTCATATCTTTAACCCCTTTGGTACCGGCGACGTCTTTTTCGTTTTATTCTAGCTATATTTAGACGATTGTGTGCAGTTTTTGAAGGATCTGTGGTAGTACAAAGGGTTAAGTGAGATAGTTCGAAGCCTGTTAATTGCTGGAGGCCCTTCTTAAAATGAATAAAGTCTCAGTAGCCAGAATAAAGTTAAAAAGACGTCGCCGGGACAGAAGGGGTTAAAGCGGACGTCGTAACTCTGGCGTCAGGAATCTGCCAAGCAATCTTGTCTGGATACATTAACTGAAGATGCCCCAGTATACCTGGGTGTGGGGAATTTATTACATAAGAACATACAAAAATGGGAGTCTGCAGAAAGCCGATTGGGTCACACAAGGCAGATCCCTCTCACACCCAACCCCAATTATTAGGCATAATTATAGGGCCAGCTCAGTAATACCATGAGGCCCGACCTCACCAAAACGGTCAGAGGTTAAAATAAGAAAAAGGGGTCTGCAGAGAGCCGATTGGCCCACACCCGCCAGATTCCCCCTCACACCCAACCCATCTCTTCCATATGCCTATCTAATTTTATCTTAAAGCTCTCTATCGTTCTTGATCCCACTATAGCACTTGGTAGCCTATTCCACCTATCTATAACTCTGTTACATCGTAAGTAAGTAAATTAAATAGTTCATTAATTTGTTACCAGTCTCACCACATCATACCTTAAGGGGAGGCAGACCGTTTTTTCTGGACCCCCTTCTCCCTCATGTTTAGCCCCACTAGTTTTTGAGATTTTAAGACGTTCAGCCCATTAATTTGGCGATTTTAACACCTTTCTCCCCATTTCGTTGTCAATTTTAAGCCCTTTCGTGCCATTTAGGTGTCAATCATTTCCTAACGAGCGATAGCGAGCCTGCAATTTTAAGAGGAACCGGCCTTCGGCCGGGAAATTTTTCTACCGAAAAATTTACAAATTTATCTTGACGGGGTGTCTAGGTTTTTTTTTTCTAAGCTTGATGGAGGTCTAGCGAGAAAACTAAAAATATATATATATATATGAATAAATGAATCAATAGCCCAAACAAACGGTCAGTCTCCCCTTAAGACCCCATTGAATTTCGGGGCTGGGAGAGAAAAAGTAAAGTAAGCCTTTTGGAGGCGTTCCATATTAGTGTTGACCGATTGTGTATGATAGCTAACAACGCAATGCATTCAGCGTCTATCTATATATCTATTTGCTCAGGCCCATTCCCCACTTTATTTTTTTATTTTTTTACTGGGGGTGGCCGACTTGAGACAGAGGCCGAATAGGGACAACAACAAAAATATATATATACCGGTATAAAAAAAAGAAAACAGAAAAAACCCCACAAATTCTCACATATCTAGATTCAATGTGTGTGTGTGTGTGTGTGTTTTTTTTGTTTTTTTTTTTTTGTTTTTTTTTAAGTAAGTTACCTTAAACTCCCCCTAGCACTGGCCAACCTGAAGCCCCTAGTGGTCGAGAAGGGTAATCAGTGGCTGTGACCTGACCTGACCTTTGCCGTCTTAGGTCACAGCCACGACAGGAGGTCACCGAAGGACCACCAGACTCGTGAGGTCAGTGGAGGGTGTAATAGAGGCGGAGGTCTACGGTGAGAGGAATTTGCTTTATTTTCAGCCATTTCTAAGGGGGGTCACCTGTTTTTGTTTTTTTTTTCTCTCCTTTTCTCTCTTTCCCTGGTTTGTATCCATTTGGCCCCATTCAGCCAACTGTTTTAAGACGTTTATGCCCATCCAGGTGTCGATTTCTTCCTGGCGAGCAATAGCAAGCCAGCATTGTATGGAGAAATCCGGCTTCGCCGGTGACATTTTTCTATAAAAAATGTACAAATTTAGCTTGCTGTCAAAACAAAGATATATAAATGCTGGCTCGCTGTCGCTCGCCAGGAAAATATTGACACCTGGATGGGGGTAAACGTCTTAAAACAGTAGGCTGAATGTTGCTGAATAGATACAAGCCAAAGAGAGAGGGAGAGAAAGAGAAAAAAAGCGAGGTGGGCTCCCTTAATCGGGTTTTTTGGTTTTATTGATCGTTCGATGGGATGCTTGGAGTGTCATAAAGTAACACGTACCCGTTCATAACATCAATCATCAATTACAAACCCCAACGCAATTCAATAAACTAATGAAAGCATATGGTCCTCCTGGGATTCGAACTCGGGACACCACACCCAGAACATATAAGCAGCTAAGCCATTACAAATATATATAATTATATGTTTTACACACAGGTACAGTCATCTGCACATACAAAAGTGACACTAATTCTGATCCTTGAGTCAGGGTTCGACATTGGTTCAGCTACTGTAGGTGTGTTGTCATCTATGCTCTTCATTGGTTCAGCTACTGTAGGTGTGTTGTCATCTATGCTCTTGATTAGTTCAGCTACTGTAGGTGTGTTGTCATCTATGCTCTTGATTGGTTCAACTACTGTAGGTGTGTTGTCATCTATGCTCTTGATTGGTTCAACTACTGTAGGTGTGTTGTCATCTATGCTCTTGATTGGTTCAACTACTGTAGGTGTGTTGTCATCTATGCTCTTCATTGGTTCAGCTACTGTAGGTGTGTTGTCATCTATGCTCTTGATTGGTTCAGCTACTGTAGGTGTGTTGTCATCTATGCTCTTGATTGGTTCAACTACTGTAGGTGTGTTGTCATCTATGCTCTTGATTGGTTCAACTACTGTAGGTGTGTTGTCATCTATGCTCTTGATTGGTTCAACTACTGTAGGTGTGTTGTCATCTATGCTCTTCATTGGTTCAGCTACTGTAGGTGTGTTGTCATCTATGCTCTTGATTGGTTCAGCTACTGTAGGTGTGTTGTCATCTATGCTCTTGATTGGTTCAACTACTGTAGGTGTGTTGTCATCTATGCTCTTGATTGGTTCAACTACTGTAGGTGTGTTGTCATCTATGCTCTTGATTGGTTCAACTACTGTAGGTGTGTTGTCATCTATGCTCTTCATTGGTTCAGCTACTGTAGGTGTGTTGTCATCTATGCTCTTGATTGGTTCAGCTACTGTAGGTGTGTTGTCATCTATGCTCTTGATTGGTTCAACTACTGTAGGTGTGTTGTCATCTATGCTCTTGATTGGTTCAACTACTGTAGGTGTGTTGTCATCTATGCTCTTGATTGGTTCAACTACTGTAGGTGTGTTGTCATCTATGCTCTTGATTGGTTCAGCTACTGTAGGTGTGTTGTCATCTATGCTCTTGATTGGTTCAACTACTGTAGGTGTGTTGTCATCTATGCTCTTGATTGGTTCAACTACTGTAGGTGTGTTGTCATCTATGCTCTTCATTGGTTCAGCTACTGTAGGTGTGTTGTCATCTATGCTCTTCATTGGTTCAACTACTGTAGGTGTGTTGTCATCTATGCTCTTCATTGGTTCAACTACTGTAGGTGTGTTGTCATCTATGCTCTTCATTGGTTCAGCTACTGTAGGTGTGTTGTCATCTATGCTCTTCATTGGTTCAGCTACTGTAGGTGTGTTGTCATCTTTGCTCTTCATTGGTTCAGCTACTGTAGGTGTGTTGTCATCTATGCTCTTCATTGGTTCAGCTACTGTAGGTGTGTTGTCATCTATGCTCTTCATTGGTTCAGCTACTGTAGGTGTGTTGTCATCTATGCTCTTCATTGGTTCAGCTACTGTAGGTGTGTTGTCATCTATGCTCTTGATTGGTTCAGCTACTGTAGGTGTGTTGTCATCTATGCTCTTCATTGGTTCAACTACTGTAGGTGTGTTGTCATCTATGCTCTTCATTGGTTCAGCTACTGTAGGTGTGTTGTCATCTATGCTCTTCATTGGTTCAGCTACTGTAGGTGTGTTGTCATCTATGCTCTTCATTGGTTCAGCTACTGTAGGTGTGTTGTCATCTATGCTCTTCATTGGTTCAGCTACTGTAGGTGTGTTGTCATCTATGCTCTTGATTGGTTCAGCTACTGTAGGTGTGTTGTCATCTATGCTCTTGATTGGTTCAGCTACTGTAGGTGTGTTGTCATCTATGCTCTTGATTGGTTCAGCTACTGTAGGTGTGTTGTCATCTATGCTCTTCATTGGTTCAGCTACTGTAGGTGTGTTGTCATCTATGCTCTTCATTGGTTCAGCTACTGTAGGTGTGTTGTCATCTATGCTCTTCATTGGTTCAGCTACTGTAGGTGTGTTGTCATCTATGCTCTTCATTGGTTCAGCTACTGTAGGTGTGTTGTCATCTATGCTCTTCATTGGTTCAGCTACTGTAGGTGTGTTGTCATCTATGCTCTTCATTGGTTCAGCTACTGTAGGTGTGTTGTCATCTATGCTCTTCATTGGTTCAGCTACTGTAGGTGTGTTGTCATCTATGCTCTTCATTGGTTCAGCTACTGTAGGTGTGTTGTCATCTATGCTCTTCATTGGTTCAGCTACTGTAGGTGTGTTGTCATCTATGCTCTTCATTGGTTCAGCTACTGTAGGTGTGTTGTCATCTATGCTCTTCATTGGTTCAGCTACTGTAGGTGTGTTGTCATCTATGCTCTTCATTGGTTCAGCTACTGTAGGTGTGTTGTCATCTATGCTCTTCATTGGTTCAGCTACTGTAGGTGTGTTGTCATCTATGTTCTTCATTGGTTCAGCTACTGTAGGTGTGTTGTCATCTATGCTCTTCATTGGTTCAGCTACTGTAGGTGTGTTGTCATCTATGCTCTTCATTGGTTCAGCTACTGTAGGTGTGTTGTCATCTATGCTCTTCATTGGTTCAGCTACTGTAGGTGTGTTGTCATCTATGCTCTTCATTGGTTCAGCTACTGTAGGTGTGTTGTCATCTATGCTCTTCATTGGTTCAGCTACTGTAGGTGTGTTGTCATCTATGCTCTTCATTGGTTCAGCTACTGTAGGTGTGTTGTCATCTATGCTCTTCATTGGTTCAGCTACTGTAGGTGTGTTGTCATCTATGCTCTTCATTGGTTCAGCTACTGTAGGTGTGTTGTCATCCATGCTCTTCATTGGTTCAGCTACTGTAGGTGTGTTGTCATCTATGTTCTTCATTGGTTCAGCTACTGTAGGTGTGTTGTCATCTATGCTCTTCATTGGTTCAGCTACTGTAGGTGTGTTGTCATCTATGCTCTTCATTGGTTCAGCTACTGTAGGTGTGTTGTCATCTATGCTCTTCATTGGTTCAGCTACTGTAGGTGTGTTGTCATCTATGCTCTTGATTGGTTCAGCTACTGTAGGTGTGTTGTCATCTATGCTCTTCATTGGTTCAGCTACTGTAGGTGTGTTGTCATCTATGCTCTTGATTGGTTCAGCTACTGTAGGTGTGTTGTCATCTATGCTCTTCATTGGTTCAGCTACTGTAGGTGTGTTGTCATCTATGCTCTTCATTGGTTCAGCTACTGTAGGTGTGTTGTCATCTATGCTCTTCATTGGTTCAGCTACTGTAGGTGTGTTGTCATCTATGCTCTTCATTGGTTCAGCTACTGTAGGTGTGTTGTCATCTATGCTCTTCATTGGTTCAGCTACTGTAGGTGTGTTGTCATCTATGCTCTTCATTGGTTCAGCTACTGTAGGTGTGTTGTCATCTATGCTCTTCATTGGTTCAACTACTGTAGGTGTGTTGTCATCTATGCTCTTCATTGGTTCAGCTACTGTAGGTGTGTTGTCATCTATGCTCTTCATTGGTTCAGCTACTGTAGGTGTGTTGTCATCTATGCTCTTCATTGGTTCAGCTACTGTAGGTGTGTTGTCATCTATGCTCTTCATTGGT
>JBAKBP010028598.1:0-12500 GCA_037953745.1 Lithodes maja | reverse complement strand
TCAATATTTTCCTGGAGAGCGGTAGCGAGCCAGCATATATATATTTTTTTTTTGACAGCAAGCTAAATTTGTACATTTTTCGATAGAAAAATTTCTCCGGCGAAGCCGGATTTCTCCATACAATGCTGGCTCGCTATCGCTCGCCAGGAATAAATCGACACCTGGATGGGGATAAACGTCTTAAAACAGTTGGCTGAATAGATACAAGCCAGAGAAAGAGAGAAAAGGAGAGAAAGATCAAAACATCCGATGACCCCCCTTAAACTGAATGAAATCGTCTAATAACAGCCAGAATAGACGCGTCATGTTCCTCAAGGGGTTAACATTGGTTGTGAATGCTATTGCCATGAGCTGCACAATGATTGGTCAATACTTAACCCTTTCGGTACCGATCCCGTCCTTTTGATTTTGTTTCAGGCTACTATTAGACGATTGTATTCAGCTTAAAAAGGACCTCCATAATAATTATACATTAACCCTTTCATTAATACTTGTATTTCATTATATAGTGGGCATATTCCGTTCCCAGTTGACCTAGATTGTCTAGGTCATGAAAAAAAAAAAAAAAAACGATATTGACTGACTGCATTGCTTGATTTTTTTTTTTTTTTTGAGGGGGGTTGCTTTTCATTCAACAGCAATCGTGTGATTCTAATCACCACAGAGAGAGAGAGAGAGGGAGAGAGAGATAGAGAGACTGACACTGTAGCCATCAGAACCAAAGCGTCACCCCCACTCAGTCGGTGTGTGTGTGAGGAGAGACAGTGATGCTCTAAAAAAAAAAAAAAAAATCACCATACTTCACTATACCTCTACTGTCCTCTCTCTCTCTCTCTCTCTCTCTCTCTCTCTCTCTCTCTCTCTCGTTAACTATTTTTTCCTATAGTTCCCCTTCAGTATACCGCGTTATATTCCTTCACTATATTTGGTCAGTTGAATATATATGTTTGTATTAAGGGGGGTTGGGCGTATGTTTGTATTAAGGGGGGATGGGCGTATGTTTGTATTAAGGGGGGATGGGTGTATGTTTGTATTAAGGGGGGATGGGCGTATGTTTGTATTAAGGGGGGATGGGCGTATGTTTGTATTAAGGGGGGATGGGTGTATGTTTGTATTAAGGGGGGATGGGCGTATGTTTGTATTAAGGGGGGATGGGCGTATGTTTGTATTAAGGGGATTGGGCGTATATTTGTATTAAGGGGGGATGGGCGTATGTTTGTATTAAGGGGGGATGGGCGTATGTTTGTATTAAGGGGGGATGGGCGTATGTTTGTATTAAGGGGGGATGGGCGTATGTTTGTATTAAGGGGGGATGGGCGTATGTTTGTATTAAGGGGGGATGGGCGTATGTTTGTATTAAGGGGGGATGGGCGTATGTTTGTATTAAGGGGGGTTGGGCGTATGTTTGTATTAAGGGGGGATGGGCGTATGTTTGTATTAAGGGGGGATGGGCGTATGTTTGTATTAAGGGGGGATGGGCGTATGTTTGTATTAAGGGGGGATGGGCGTACGTTTGTATTAAGGGGGGATGGGCGTATGTTTGTATTAAGGGGGGATGGGCGTATGTTTGTATTAAGGGGGGATGGGCGTATGTTTGTATTAAGGGGGGTTGGGCGTATGTTTGTATTAAGGGGGGATGGGCGTATGTTTGTATTAAGGGGGGATGGGCGTATGTTTGTATTAAGGGGGGATGGGCGTATGTTTGTATTAAGGGGGGTTGGGCGTATGTTTGTATTAAGGGGGATGGGCGTATGTTTGTATTAAGGGGGGATGGGTGTATGTTTGTATTAAGGGGGGATGGGCGTATGTTTGTATTAAAGGGGGTTGGGCGTATGTTTGTATTAAGGGGGGATGGGCGTATGTTTGTATTAAGGGGGGATGGGTGTATGTTTGTATTAAGGGGGGTTGGGCGTATGTTTGTATTAAGGGGGGATGGGCGTATGTTTGTATTAAGGGGGGATGGGCGGATGTTTGTATTAAGGGGGGATGGGCGTATGTTTGTATTAAGGGGGGATGGGCGTATGTTTGTATTAAGGGGGGATGGGCGTATGTTTGTATTAAGGGGGGATGGGCGAATGTTTGTATTAAGGGGGGATGGGCGTATGTTTGTATTAAGGGGGGATGGGCGTATGTTTGTATTAAGGGGGGATGGGCGTATGTTTGTATTAAGGGGGGATGGGCGTATGTTTGTATTAAGGGGGGTTGGGCGTATGTTTGTATTAAGGGGGGATGGGCGTATGTTTGTATTAAGGGGGGATGGGCGTATGTTTGTATTAAGGGGGGATGGGCGTATGTTTGTATTAAGGGGGGATGGGCGTATGTTTGTATTAAGGGGGGATGGGCGTATGTTTGTATTAAGGGGGGATGGGCGTATGTTTGTATTAAGGGGGGATGGGCGTATGTTTGTATTAAGGGGGGTTGGGCGTATGTTTGTATTAAGGGGGGTTGGGCGTATGTTTGTATTAAGGGGGGATGGGCGTATGTTTGTATTAAGGGGGGATGGGTGTATGTTTGTATTAAGGGGGGATGGGCGTATGTTTGTATTAAGGGGGGTTGGGCGTATGTTTGTATTAAGGGGGGATGGGCGTATGTTTGTATTAAGGGGGGATGGGTGTATGTTTGTATTAAGGGGGGATGGGTGTATGTTTGTATTAAGGGGGGATGGGCGTATGTTTGTATTAAGGGGGGATGGGCGTATGTTTGTATTAAGGGGGGATGGGCGTATGTTTGTATTAAGGGGGGATGGGCGTATGTTTGTATTAAGGGGGGATGGGCGTATGTTTGTATTAAGGGGGGATGGGCGTATGTTTGTATTAAGGGGGGATGGGCGTATGTTTGTATTAAGGGGGGATGGGCGTATGTTTGTATTAAGGGGGGATGGGCGTATGTTTGTATTAAGGGGGGTTGGGCGTATGTTTGTATTAAGGGGGGATGGGCGTATGTTTGTATTAAGGGGGTTGGGCGTATGTTTGTATTAAGGGGGGATGGGCGTATGTTTGTATTAAGGGGGGTTGGGCGTATGTTTGTATTAAGGGGGGATGGGCGTATGTTTGTATTAAGGGGGGATGGGTGTATGTTTGTATTAAGGGGGGATGGGCGTATGTTTGTATTTAGGGGGGATGGGTGTATGTTTGTATTAAGGGGGGATGGGCGTATGTTTGTATTAGGGGGGATGGGCGTATGTTTGTATTAAGGGGGGATGGGCGTATGTTTGTATTAAGGGGGGATGGGTGTATGTTTGTATTAAGGGGGGATGGGCGTATGTTTTGTTACGACCGGGCACTCGGGTACACTAGGGCTCTTACACAGGACTCGAGTATGGCTCGCTGCCACAACGGAAACACACGATCCCAACCCCAGAGTACTGCCAGCCGAACAAAAAACGCCACTACCCTCCAGAGTTCTATCTGCTATAACGGGGTATACAAGAACTCGGTACTAGCGTTTCACACAACAGACTAATAACTAGACGGGAGTTATCTAGTCTGGTCAACAATCAAACAAAGAAGAAAGTACTACAACACTAAAGAATAGTGTTGGCCGAAGCCGAAGTAATCCACCCTTGAACTAAGAACTTAAGAAGTCCTCCACCTTCTACTTCGGATCGGCACTATTACGTTACGTTAAACAATAGTCCTCGAGCATCAAGCAAGGAATCTTCTGATAAGTTAGATGCTTCTCGAATACTCATAAGAAGTAAGTATCGGATTTTGAACAGCAATTTAATGAATAACTCACTGGTAATTAAAGGCTTTAAATTGACATAAGAAGAATTATAAGAATAAGCAATAGGATATGGCAAACATTAAGAAGAAGTACTCCGACAATGCACTGGCAATAGCCTACTAAGATTGTGCTCGTGGGCCACTAATCTCTGAAGTAGCTAAGCGTGCCACACATGAAATCAATAGTGCTTAAACAATAATATACATAAGGAGAAGCTTCAATACTATGCTGTATCTGCTGGTCGAGCAAAGTCTAGCTGGGATATCTAAGGTTAAGAGACAATGGCTGAGCAAGCGGCTCGTAGCCTAGCGAGGTCCTTAAGACTGTGCGGCCAAATTACGGTAATTGACGGGATGCTCTCTTGAGAGATCCAGATCACTAGTATCTGGTTCTCTCCTGGCGATCCTCTCAAAGTCAAGCAAATGAGATAACACAGTGTTGGGTGGCATAGGCAAAAGCCCTCACTCGCAACACAGTGCTAAACTCCCACGGTACACAGTCAGAAAGACCACCTAGGCGTTCCACGTCTCCGTTGCAATTGTACTGGTTCAACCGCAACCTAGTACTCATAGGAAATCACAACTCAGAAACCCTATCCCAGTCTAGCATTGCCTAAACCAGCAGAAAACAGGAACATGAATAATCGCACACAGGGAAATGCATATACGAGTGCAACAAACATCAATCAATCCTATTCTAGTTAACCCTTCCAAAAATAGGCTATCTAACAGGCACTTATCTCGTGAGAACTCAAGCGATAATACTTTGGCTGACTAAATCTGCACCAAAGGGGTCATGGAGGTTAAACAGGGACGAGAAGAGAAGAAGATAGGCTGTTCAGAGAGTAGAGAAAGTTCACATCAGTCGGAAGAATATGGATAGTTGCAAGGGATATGAGAAGTCGCTTTGCCTGATGAGTTCTGAAGAATGGTGGCAAGAACCTCTCTTTTTATACTCGGCCCTCTAGCGGCATATCTCAAACTACTTAAGGACCGCCCACTGGCAATCATGACGTCATATTCTCTCTCAATCTGGGATCGACAAAGAACTTCCCACGCGCTGAAAGGGAGGAAGGGAGGAGGGAGGAGGGAATTAGGCCTATCTGCCCGTGTGGCGCACTCACTGGTCCCCGTTACGTAATATCTCTCTCTCTCTCCTCTCATCATTACATATAAGTCCCACACACAATACTTATAACTAATGATATAAAATAGAACTCGTTGACTCAGATGAAAACAAAATACATATTTATAATACTTATAGTACAACGGCTCACATAAACTAAGTTAGGAAACTCTACACAGACTACAGCCAAAGTTCCTGCCCTGACGATCCTAGCGAGAGTGGGGCCTGACTGGGCGTTCTGTACAGCATGCTCATACTCGACATGCGTCACACCTCCCCCAAGATTTTACTTGCTCAACCCTGAGCTAAAATCTGATATACAGAACCCCATCAAACCCCTCACACCCAGCGACCGCATGGCACTAAAACAACGCTGAGTTTATCACTAAAACACATCTTATATATAAAAAAAAAAATTCACATTTCATAACTCCTCCCAACAATAGTAAAAGACATAATATCATGCTCCCAGAGCGAGCTTACAGCAGCTCAGCCGTTTGATAGTTCGTGGACTACTCAAACACTATAGGCTATGACAAACTTATACAATTATCTTCATCAAAAAGAAAGAGTTTTTATATGATTTTTATATTTTAATATGTTTTTTTCCGGCTGCACTATAAGGGCAGCCTATTTTTCTTCTATACCAAACGCTCAACTCCTGCTTTACGACCCAATACGCTGGGCTACCACCGCGAGCCAACAAGCACCAAGCGCAAAATACTATTCAAACTAAAGCAGGAGGCTACCCGTGTGTCAATCTACCCAGGATCATATACCCCTGAACGACCACATGCAACCTCGTTGTCACAACCGGCAATATGGCTTATGTCCAGGTTATATACCAATAACCTTAGTGACCACCTGGTCAGCCTCATATTCCGATTGTGAAACTGGTCCAAGATCTCGAGAGGGTGATGATCTGGGTAAACTACAACGACCGGACCATAGGCTGGGACATAGACCTCGAAATGCCCCAGCGCATCATCGTCCTTTTCACTTTCATTCATCAGGTTCTGAAACGTTGCTAGTGCATTCTTAAGTCCGTCAGGCATAACATTGCAGTGGTAGGTACTCCCGTCCACAACAAAACCACATACCTCTTTAGCACGCTCGGACAAAGTTACAAGCAACGACCACTCACGACATTCCTTATCCCTCAGATCCTTCGTCCACACGTAATCCAGCTCTGCTTGCACCATAGGCTGTCGAGCAGGATTTATACGGTAGGGAATTAAACTGAGCCTTGCACTATCTCCAGCCTGCATGTCGGATTCTACCCCGTACATCAGGCCTGGAGAAGCAACAAACATGCGAAAGTACTGCCATAGCCTAGTAAATAACTGCCTTGCACTGTCTCCACGAACAACATGCCTAGTGCCCTCCCACAACCCAGCCGAGACCGCAGCTTCTAACCTGTAGTCTCCCTCCTTCTCCACCTTCGTCCCTAGAACAGCCAGGTCATGAGAGGGACAATCAGTACCACCTGTGCAGTCACTCCCACAGTTCATTATTGCTAAGGCTTCCCCGCCGATACCGTACATGCGCACCCCCACATTCCTTGTGACGACATCTGCCTGCTCAGCATCACCGCTTTTAGAGACATGGCCAGATACAGTCGGTCTATGGTAGGGCTGTTGCATTAGACTAGAGCAACATTGGGAGGCTATGCGACGACCGGGCACTGCGATACCACAGCCGACCTTACCAATCTGCTCAATGTCCTCCTTTTGACCACCACCCTTGGCAGCCATGGGTCGACCCTGACCTGGCAACCATGCCAAAGCCTCGTCGCCCACCTTAAACCACCGAAACAACGAGGCTAACGGTTTTTCAACAGTCACGTGACCTGCCCGTGGAACATCTTGCACCGCCCGAGTTGTGAGACTCAGGGGCTCGGCACGACCAGTGGGGTATGAACCGAGCTGGTGCTGGAGTGCTGCACACTGCTGCTCAGGCAGGTGCTCTAGCGCTTCCACAGCCACCAGACTCGTGTCCCCCGCCCACTGCTTCGCCGAGACATGACAATCCCTACTCTCCTCCACCTGTGCCCTACTGCCCCCCTCTCCTTCTCCACCTTGGCCGCGGCAGACCAACGCAGGGACAGTAGGCTGCTCAGGTGGTTGCCTCACAAACTCCTCCAACAGGTTCACATGACATGCTTCCCCGTCCTCGTGTTTAATCTCGACAGCACCATTACCACACTTCTGAACTTCCGGATCCTCCAACTGCAGTTTACAAATATCTGAGGGAACCAACCTGTCTAGATGCTTCCGAAGCAACCCAAGTCCTTCCCCAATATCAAACTGAGCAACCCTTTTTTCTCTCCGTGTGCAACGTTGCTGCCCCGGAGTCTCTTCCGGCCCTACCTCCTCACTAGCTGTGACAGGTCCTGGGGCCTCTCCAGACTCTAACATAGGTGCCAATACTGAATCACCCAGGAGAGCCGCCGAGTCAAAACTCTTAAAACCAACTCCAGCTTTAGCCTCCTCCTGTTGATCGTTCCTCTGCTGGTCTGAAGACGGAGGACTAGGCTGTGACACTTTAGCTGCCCGAGCTCGGGTGACACCACACGCCATGGGTTGTGTCTGGCACCGCTCGACCCACTCTTGCTCTTCCCTACTCACGTCGGCCGTCCTCTCGGCAACGACTAAGGGTAGAACCTCAGAAGCGGGCATTGCAAAGTCGTTGCCGAGAAGAAGGTCGACGCCCTCCACTGGCAGTTTCTCCACAATCCCGACATCCAATTCACGTGTCACACCATCCACCTCCAACTCCAACCGCACCAGCGGGTATGACCGAGTTGCATTAATACCCTGCACCACTACCACCCGAGCCGCATTTATAGGGTAGCCAGTCAAGTTATTCATCAGAGTCTGGGAAGCACCTGTATCACGCAAGACCTCTACTCCATGCTTGCGCCCCGCCCACATCACGCAACCCCGTCCTCTATGGTCGCAAAAAACATCCTGAGCAGGGTTCGAGCCTCCCAGGTGCTTCTGCATTGGCTGTGCCTCAGCCTCTGACGAACTGCCCCGGGCAAACTCAGAAAACTTCGGAGACACACCAATGTTGCAGGCCAAAGACACAGCTGCTGTAGGTGGTTTGCTAGGACAGACTCTTGCAAAGTGCCCCTTTTCATGACAATGATAACACTCCAACTCCCCTCTGGGCTTCCCTTGGTACTGGGAAGGGCCCGGCCCCTTCTTAAATGGGACGGTGCTAGTCTTGTGGTCAGTTTTGGTATCATAGCTCTTGTACTTGTTTGCATAATGTATATCACTAACTCGGGGGGGTGGGGCGTCACGCCCCTTGTTACCTGCCTCACTACGCTGGGCAGACCCGCACCCACGAATTAGTGATAGCCGGAGGTCAGCCATCTCAGCTGCCTCCTGTAGAGTTTTAGGGTTCTTTTCTTTAATAGTTAAAGTCATATCTGCACCAGTACACTTATAAAACTGCTCGAGCAGAAACAGCTCAGTCAACTGTTCGGCCGTCTCAGCTTTCTCAGAACGTGTCCAGTTTGTAAGTGCATCTTTTAAGTCCCGGGCATGTTCAAGAAAGGTCGCCTCCCTAGTCTTCGTAACACCCCGAAACTTCAATCGATATGTTTCTGGTTGCAACTCGTATGCCCGTAGGACAGCTCTCTTCAATACTGGGTAGTCAATGCAAGACTCTAAAGGTAGTGCATCATAAGCCTTCAGACCCTTACCCGTAAGTCTGGAGGAGACTAGAGCTGCCCACTTCTCTTCAGGCCAATTATGCTCCCTACACTTCTTCTCAAAACGATTAAAAAATTCTGTGACTTCAGTTTCACTAAATGCCGGCACCAATTTGACTAAAGGCCGCGTCCCATACAGTACGTCAAGACACGACAACGGACGATGTTAGCCGATTTAACAACTTTTTGCCGAATCGACACGTTTGACACTAGGCTCGCCAGACAAGGACAGTCGCACGTCACTCACACGTCACTCACACGTCAGTCACACGTCACTCACACGTCACTCACGACACATTTACGTCTGCCACACGTTAACTCGTGACCCTATTAAGATGTCAGTACGACACACACGTCCGCGCAACACGTTCACAGTACGCTAAGTTGGATGTTGATAGGATGTTAGTCGTTTGCCAGACGAGCAGCATATGTGCTGCGCAAGTGTGTCGCACGATACATACCTGTGTCATCCGACAGGGTCGACTCCTACGACAGAAGCACGACCAAGTACCCAACCCTATATAAAGGTCGGGGGCCGTAGACCCCCACACAGTCTACCCATAGATGGGCACTAACGCGATAAAGTAACGCGATAATGTAACGCGTTAACGATTTCGGGTTAACGTTTATCGGATAAATTTGTTTCCAGCTTTAACGAATTAACTAACGGTAACGTCATACTTTTTGTTCCAAAATAGCGATAATCAATCGTTAATTAACCCGCTGAGTGCCAGGGAGGCATATATACGTCCTCGCCGAAAAAAAATCGTAGCAGCGAAACGACTGCACCTATGACTTTCATATTTTTACTACATGTACCTTACCCTTTGGGCTACCCCCCACAAAAATCCCATATCCCTCCTCCCACCCACTCGCTGACTGTCGGTCCCGTCAGAAGGAAAAAAATGGAAAATCTGTGGCGGCGAAACGACTGCACCAATCGGTTCCATATTTGTGTGACAAGTCCCTAACCCTTCTGCCTTCCCCCCACCACACCCCCAACCGCCTCCCACCACCCACTTCTAGCGTATCCGTACGAAGAAAAGGAAAAAAAGGAAAATCCGTGGTGGCGAAACTACCTCACCAATCGGCTTCATAACACAAGTCAATTACCCTTCTACCTTCCCCCCACCAACCCCAAAACCACCCTCCCACCCATACATTCCGATACCATAAAAGTCTCTGTAGTCTATAGTGTCTTTTCAGCTACTTTCGGGACCATCGGGGACCTGATTTCTGGCGAGGGGAGTGGGTTTTTTTTACCATTATCCTTCCTTTCTCTCCCAACTTGATAGATTTAGCCAAAAAAAAAAAAAAAAAAAAAAAAACTCTGGCACTGGCAGAAGCACACCGTCAAAATTGGCTGGCACTCAGCGGGTTAATTGCCAAACAGGCAGAAATCCGCAGAATAGTCTATAAATAGGTAAACTAAAAGGAACCGAACCCTCGTAATGGCAGGTGTTTTTTTTTTCTAATAAAATAATGATAGCATTGCTGCATTTAAGATTTTTTATTTAAAATATGATAAATATCCATATCTTCGATAAATAACGATACAACGAAGTAACGATATCGTTATCGAAAGGATCGGATTGGTTGTCTGTTTTTAGTCGGGCGTTTGTCATGTCATGGTCGTGTCGAGCTTACTATAGTCTGGTTCGAACATTTTGCCCGATTAATTCCCGATTATTGTACGTCAAAAACGATTGCTGCACGTCCGAAAACCGATCGACATACGTCAGCAGCACGTCCAAAATTTAACGGTTTTTTTCCCCGACCATCAAAAACAGTCGGCTGAAAAATAGTGCATACACTAATTATTGGCCGACTTCACGGACATGTCGGCGGGCACCCCGTCCAGTTCCAGATGAACTCGAGTAGAGCCGATTTATTTACACGATGTTGCTCGATCATGCACGATTTTTCAAAAATTCAAATATTTTGAAAAGATCGGCTCTTGTCGGGTCTTTACGTACTGTATGGGACGCAGCCTTAAGTGAGACAAGGACTGTTCTCTTACTTGGCCCTCCCGGCCCATCCGAATCCCTGTCGACTCTGCACGAGTCTTATCTAAGTCTATCTGAGCACAATATTTCTCGGAGTCGTATCTAAGGCTCAGCCTCGTGCCTCCTAGTCTCATTCTCCTGCTTCCTAGACTCAGCCTCAATCGCATACTTCCTAGACTCAGCCTCGATTGCATACCTCCTAGACTCAGCCTCCATCTCCTTCTCATGCCTCCTAGACTCATTCTCCATCTCCTCCTGCTTCCTAGCCTCAGCCTCAATTTTAGCAAGCTCAAGTCTAAATATCATATCTGGAGACAGGCAGGAAGAGGGAGCTGCCACTACTGAAGGAGGGGGGGCAAGAACTGGGGAACCACCATACGCACCGCCCGGAGGGCCACTCCAATCTTCCAATTCTCATCCCTCTGTGGAGAGTGCTAACCCTCCGGCAACTGAGTGGACGGCACTGTGGGAGTCGAGTGAGAGGGGATCTGGGGAGGAACCCCCCCAAACGCCCTCTCCTCCGAAACCCCATGTCGCCCACGCAACACCCAGGAAATCAGCTCCCCCTTGGACATCCCTCCTACATTGGATAGACCCAAAACCTTGGCTATCAGGTGCAAGCCATAAACATTCACCCCAGTCAGCCTCTCCTCCGTCACGTGGTACCGCTTACTCACAAAAAGTCTAGCATCCTCCTCACTAGTTACTAACAGGCACCTCCTCACTTAGCATCTCTCGCTCCTCGTCAGTACTAGGGCACGACATACTGAAGTTCACCAAAAAATTCTCGAGACAAAAGTGTTAAACTCCCTTATGCAAGCACTAATTACTAAATTAACTGGAGTCTCTTAAATGCTCTCCCTAATTGCCTTACAAAAAAAAAAAAATCTTCAATATGTACGCTAAAGTACGAACAAACAAATGTTGTACAACTCTGCAAAAAATTATACTGTTCACAAAAATCCTAAGCAAGGTCGCCATTTGTTACGACCGGGTTGCACTCGGGTACACTAGGGCTCCTACACAGGACTCGAGTATGGCTCGCTGCCACAACGGAAACACACGATCCCAACCCCAGAGTACTGCCAGCCGAACAAAAAACGCCACTACCCTCCAGAGTTCTATCTGCTATAACGGGGTATACAAGAACTCGGTACTAGCGTTTCACACAACAGACTAATAACTAGACGGGAGTTATCTAGTCTGGTCAACAATCAAACAAAGAAGAAAGTACTACAACACTAAAGAATAGTGTTGGCCGAAGCCGAAGTAATCCACCCTTGAACTAAGAACTTAAGAAGTCCTCCACCCTCTACTTCGGATCGGCACTATACGTTACGTTAAACAATAGTCCTCGAGCATCAAGCAAGGAATCTTCTGATAAGTTAGATGCTTCTCGAATACTCATAAGAAGTAAGTTATCGGATTTTGAACAGCAATTTAATGAATAACTCACTGGTAATTAAAGGCTTTAAATTGACATAAGAAGAATTATAAGAATAAGCAATAGGATATGGCAAACATTAAGAAGAAGTACTCCGACAATGCACTGGCAATAGCCTACTAAGATTGTGCTCGTGGGCCACTAATCTCTGAAGTAGCTAAGCGTTGCCACACATGAAATCAATAGTGCTTAAAACAATAATATACATAAGGAGAAGCTTCAATACTATGCTGTATCTGCTGGTCGAGCAAAGTCTAGCTGGGATATCTAAGGTTAAGAGACAATGGCTGAGCAAGCGGCTCGTAGCCTAGCGAGGTCCTTAAGACTGTGCGGCCAAATTACGGTAATTGACGGGATGCTCTCTTGAGAGATCCAGATCACTAGTATCTGGTTCTCTCCTGGCGATCCTCTCAAAGTCAAGCAAATGAGATAACACAGTGTTGGGTGGCATAGGCAAAAGCCCTCACTCGCAACACAG
>JBAKBP010028597.1:0-28339 GCA_037953745.1 Lithodes maja | reverse complement strand
TAAAAATAGGTCCAAATTAAAACAAATTATACCGTTGAATCCGAAACGGCGAGACGAATCCAAATATGTAATATTATTGACAAGTCGAAATTCGACCAAAATCACCGATTTGCCTGGGCTTAATGGTTTTTTGAGAAAAATATTTTCGATTCTGGCCGAATGGCTGGGCGAAAATGAAATCTAAGACCATGTCTAGAAGTAGCTCGCCGAGAAAAATCGAATGACACCAAGTAGAATTCCATAGGACTTATAGTTTGGGCTGCAGAGGACGTTTAAAGTAAAAAAAACGGTCCCCTGGGCCCTCCAGGAAGGCCCAGTCAAAATCGAAATCCTAAACTAATGGTCCGATTTTAATTCTGTTTGCGCCATTCGATTCAGCTTGCCAAAGTGTACTAATGGTATAAATTTAAACAAAATCCGTTCATAAATAACTCGTCTATGGAGTTTTTAAACTTTAAAATTGGCCTAGGGGGCTTAAAAATAGGTCAAAATTAAAACAAAAATATACCGTTGAATCCGCAACGGCGAGACGAATCCAAATATGTAATAATGTTGACAAGTCAAAATTCGACCAAATCACCGATTTTGCCTGGGCAAAATATTGAGAAAAATATTTTCGATTCTGGCCGAATGGCTGGGCGAAAATGAAATCTAAGACCATGTCTAGAAGTAGCTCGCCGAGAAAAATCGAATGGCACCAAGTAGAATTCCCTAGGACTTATAGTTTGGGCTGCAGAGGACGTTTAAAGTAAAAAAAACGGTCCCCTGGGCCCTCCAGGAAGGCCCAGTCAAAATCGAAATCCTAAACTAATGGTCCGATTTTAATTCTGCTTGCGCTATTCGATTCAGCTTGCCAAAGTGTACTTATGGTATCAATTTAAACAAAATCCGTTCATAAATAACTCGTCTATGGAGTTTTAAAACTTTAAAATAGGCCTAGGGGGCCTAAAAATAGGTCAAAATTAAAAACAAAAATATACCGTTGAATCCGCAACGGCGAGACGAATCCAAATATGTAATAATATTGACAAGTCGAAATTCGACCAAAATCACCGATTTGCCTGGGCCCTTCAGGAAGGCCCAGTCAAAATCGAAATCCTAAACTAATGGTCCGATTTTAATTATGTTTGCGCCATTCGATTCAGCTTGCCAAAGTCTAGTTATGGTATAAATTTAAACAAAATCCGTTCATAAATAACTCGTCTATGGAGTTTTTAAACTTTAAAATAGACCTAGGGGGCCTAAAAATAGGTCAAAATAAAAACAAATTTATACCGTTAAATCTGCAACGGCGAGACGAATCCAAATATGTAATTATATTGACACGTCAAAATTCGACCAAAATCACCGATTTGCCTGGGCCCTCCAGGAAGGCCCAGTCAAAATCGAAATCCTAAACTAATGGTCCGATTTTAATTCTGTTTGCGCCATTCGATTCAGCTTGCCAAAGTGTACTAATGGTATAAATTTAAACAAAATCCGTTCATAAATAACTCGTCTATGGAGTTTTTAAACTTTAAAATTGGCCTAGGGGGCTTAAAAATAGGTCAAAATTAAAGCAAAAATATACCGTTGAATCCGCAACGGCGAGACGAATCCAAATATGTAATAATGTTGACAAGTCAAAATTCGACCAAATCACCGATTTTCCCTGGGCAAAATATTGAGAAAAATATTTTCGATTCTGGCCGAATGGCTGGGCGAAAATGAAATCTAAGACCATGTCTAGAAGCAGCTCGCCGAGAAAAATCGAATGGCACCAAGTATAATTTCCTAGGACTTATAGTTTGGGCTACAGAGGACTTTTAAAGTCCAGAAAACGGTCCCCTGGGCCCTCCAAGAAGGCCCAGTCAAAATCGAAATCCTAAACTAATGGTCCGATTTTAATTATGTTTGCGCCATTCGATTCAGCTTGCCAAAGTGTACTTATGGTATAAATTTAAACAAAATCCGTTCATAAATAACTCGTCTATGGAGTTTTTAAACTTTAAAATAGACCTAGGGGGCCTAAAAATAGGTCAAAATTAAAATCAAATTATACCGTTGAATCCGCAACGGCGAGTCGAATCCAAATATGTAATAATATTGACAAGTCGAAATTCGACCAAAATCACCGATTTGCCTGGGCCTTCAAAATCGAAATCCTAAACTAATGGTCCGATTTTAATTCTGTTTGCGCCATTCGATTCAGCTTGCCAAAGTGTACTAATGGTATAAATTTAAACAAAATCTGTTCATAAATAACTCGTCTATGGAGTTTTTAAACTTTAAAATTGGCCTAGGGGGCTTAAAAATAGGTCAAAATTAAAACAAAAATATACCGTTGAATCCGCAACGGCGAGACGAATCCAAATATGTAATAATGTTGACAAGTCAAAATTCGACCAAATCACCGATTTTGCCTGGGCAAAATATTGAGAAAAATATTTTCGATTCTGGCCGAATGGCTGGGCGAAAATGAAATCTAAGACCATGTCTAGAAGCAGCTCGCCGAGAAAAATCGAATGGCACCAAGTAGAATTCCCTAGGACTTATAGTTTGGGCTACAGAGGACTTTTAAAGTCCAGAAAACGGTCCCCTGGGCCCTCCAAGAAGGCCCAGTCAAAATCGAAATCCTAAACTAATGGTCCGACTTTAATTATGTTTGTGCCATTCGATTCAGCTTGCCAAAGTGTACTTATGGTATAAATTTAAACAAAATCCGTTAATAAATAACTCGTCTATGGAGTTTTTAAACTAAAAATAGGTCAAAATTTAAAAAAAATTATATCGTTGAATCCGCAACGGTGAGACGAATCCAAATACGTAATAATATTGACAAGTCAAAATTCGACCAAAATCACCGATTTGCCTGGACAAATTTTTGAGAAAAATATTTTCGATTCTGGCCGAATGGCTGGGCGAAAATGAAATCTAAGACCATGTCTAGAAGTAGCTCGCCGAGAAAAATCGAATGGCACCAAGTAGAATTCCCTAGGACTTATAGTTTGGGCTACAGAGGATTTTTAAAGTCCAAAAAACGGTCCCCTGGGCCCTCCAGGAAGGCCCAGTCAAAATCGAAATCCTAAACTAATGGTCCGATTTTAATTATGTTTGCGCCATTCGATTCAGCTTGCCAAAGTGTAGTTATGGTATGAATTTAAACAAAATCCGTTCATAAATAACTCGTCTATGGAATTTTTAAACTTTAAAATAGACCTAGGGGGCCTAAAAATAGGTCAAAATTTAAAAAAAAATTATACCGTTGAATCCGCAACGGCGAGACGAATCCAAATATGTAATAATATTGACAAGTAGAAATTCGACCAAAATCACCGATTTGCCTGGGCCCTCCAGGAAGGCCCAGTCAAAATCGAAATCCTAAACTAATGGTCCGATTTTAATTCTGTTTGCGCCATTCGATTCAGCTTGCCAAAGTGTACTAATGGTATAAATTTAAACAAAATCCGTTCATAAATAACTCGTCTATGGAGTTTTTAAACTTTAAAATTGGCCTAGGGGGCCTAAAAATAGGTCAAAATTAAAACAAATTATACTGTTGAATCCGCAACGGCGAGACGAATACAAATATGTAATAATATTGACAAGTCGAAATTCGACCAAAATCACCGATTTTGCCTGGGCTTAAACCCAAGGTTTTTTGAGAAAAAATATTTTCGATTCTGGCCGAATGGCTGGGCGAAAATGAAATATCAGACCATATCTAGAAGTAGCTCGCCGAGAAAAATCGAATGGCACCAAGTAGAATTCCCTAGGACTTATAGTTTGGGCTACAGAGGACTTTTAAAGTCCAAAAACCGGTCCCCTGGGCCCTACAGGAAGGCCCAGTCAAAATCGAAATCCTATACTAATGGTCCGATTTTAATTCTGTTTGTGCCATTCGATTCAGCTTGCCAAAGTGTACTTATGGTATAAATTTAAACAAAATCCGTTCATAAATAACTCGTCTATGGAGTTTTTAAACTAAAATTAGGTCAAAATTAAAAAAAATATATACCGTTGAATCCGCAACGGCGAGAAGAATCCAAATATGTAATAATATTGACAAGTCGAAATTCGACCAAAATCACCGATTTGCCTGGGCCCTCCAGGAAGGCCCAGTCAAAATCGAAATCCTAAACTAATGGTCCGATTTTAATTCTGTTTGCGCCATTCGATTCAGTTTGCCAAAGTGTACTAATGGTATAAATTTAAACAAAATCCGTTCATAAATAACTCGTCTATGGAGTTTTTAAACTTTAAAATTGGCCTAGGGAGCTTAAAAATAGGTCAAAATTAAAACAAAAATATACCGTTGAATCCGCAAATGCGAGACGAATCCAAATATGTAATAATGTTGACAAGTCAAAATTCGACCAAATCACCGATTTTGCCTGGGCAAAATATCGAGAAAAATATTTTCGATTCTGGCCGAATGGCTGGGCGAAAATGAAATCTAAGACCATGTCTAGAAGCAGCTCGCCGAGAAAAATCGAATGGCACCAAGTATAATTCCCTAGGACTTATAGTTTGGGCTACAGAGGACTTTTAAAGTCCAGAAAACGGTCCCCTCGGCCCTCCAAGAAGGCCCAGTCAAAATCGAAATCCTAAACTAATGGTCCGATTTTAATTCTGTCTGCGCCATTCGATTCAGCTTGCCAAAGTGTACTAATGGTATAAATTTAAACAAAATCCGTTCATAAATAACTCGTCTATGGAGTTTTTAAACTTTAAAATTGGCCTAGGGAGCTTAAAAGTAGGTCAAAATTAAAACAAAAATATACCGTTGAATCCGCAACGGCGAGACGAATCCAAATATGTAATAATGTTGACAAGTCAAAATTCGACCAAATCACCGATTTTGCCTGGGCAAAATATTGAGAAAAATATTTTCGATTCTGGCCGAATGGCTGGGCGAAAATGAAATCTAAGACCATGTCTAGAAGCAGCTCGCCGAGAAAAATCGAATGGCACCAAGTATAATTCCCTAGGACTTATAGTTTGGGCTACAGAAGACTTTTAAAGTCCAGAAAACGGTCCCCTGGGCCCTCCAAGAAGGCCCAGTCAAAATCGAAATCCTAAACTAATGGTCCGATTTTAATTATGTTTGCGCCATTCGATTCAGCTTGCCAAAGTGTACTTATGGTATAAATTTAAACAAAATCCGTTCATAAATAACTCGTCTATGGAGTTTTTAAACTTTAAAATTGGCCTAGGGGGCCTAAAAATAGATCAACATTAAAACAAATTATACCGTTGAATCTGCAACGGCGAGACGAATCCAAATATGTAATAATATTGACAAGTCGAAATTCGACCAAAATCACCGATTTGCCTGGGCTTATTACCCAAGGTTTTTTGAGAAAAAATATTTTCGATTCTGGCCGAATGGCTGGGCGAAAATGAAATATCAGACCATGTCTAGAAGTAGCTCGCCGAGAAAAATAGAATGGCACCAAGTAGAATTCCCTAGGACTTATAGTTTGGGCTACAGAGGATTTTTAAAGTCCAAAAAACGGTCCCCTGGGCCCTCCAGGAAGGCCCAGTCAAAATCGAAATCCTAAACTAATGGTCCGATTTTAATTCTGTTTGCGCCATTCGATTCAGCTTGCCAAAGTGTAGTTATAGTATAAATTTAAACAAAATCCGTTCATAAATAACTCGTCTATGGAGTTTTTAAACTTTAAAATTGGCCTAGGGGGCCTAAAAATAGGTCAAAATTAAAACAAATTATACCGTTCAATCCGCAACGGCGAGACGAATACAAATATGTAATAATATTGACAAGTCGAAATTCGACCAAAATCACCGATTTTGCCTGGGCTTAAACCCAAGGTTTTTTGAGAAAAAATATTTTCGATTCTAGCCGAATGGCTGGGCGAAAATGAAATATCAGATCATGTCTAGAAGTAGCTCGCCGAGAAAAATCGAATGGCACCAAGTAGAATTCCCTAGGACTTATAGTTTGGGCTACAGAGGACTTTTAAAGTCCAAAAACCGGTCCCCTGGGCCCTACAGGAAGGCACAGTCAAAATCGAAATCCTAAACTAATGGTCCGATTTTAATTCTGTTTGTGCCATTCGATTCAGCTTGCCAAAGTGTACTTATGGTATAAATTTAAACAAAATCCGTTCATAAATAACTCGTCTATGGAGTTTTTAAACTAAAAATAGGTCAACATTAAAACAAAATTATACCGTTGAATCCGCAACGGCGAGACGAATCCAAATATGTAATAATATTGACAAGTCGAAATTCGACCAAAATCACCGATTTGCCTGGGCCCTCCAGGAAGGCCCAGTCAAAATCGAAATCCTAAACTAATGGTCCGATTTTAATTCTGTTTACGCCATTCGATTCAGCTTGCCAAAGTGTACTAATGGTATAAATTTAAACAAAATACGTTCATAAATAACTCGTCTATGGAGTTTTTAAACTTTAAAATTGGCCTACGGGGCTTAAAAATAGGTCAAAATTAAAACAAAAATATACCGTTGAATCCGCAACGGCGAGACGAATCCAAATATGTAATAATGTTGACAAGTCAAAATTCGACCAAATCACCGATTTTGCCTGGGCAAAATATTGAGAAAAATATTTTCGATTCTGGCCTAATGGCTGGGCGAAATAATGAAATCTAAGACCATATCTAGAAGCAGCTCGCCGAGAAAAATCGAATGGCACCAAGTATAATTCCCTAGGACTTATAGTTTGGGCTACAGAGGACTTTTAAAGTCCAGAAAACGGTCCCCTGGGCCCTCCAAGAAGGCCCAGTCAAAATCAAAATCCTAAACTAATGGTCCGATTTTAATTCTGTTTGCGCCATTCGATTCAGCTTGCCAAAGTGTACTTATGGTATAAATTTAAACAAAATCCGTTCATAAATAACTCGTCTATGGAGTTTTTAAACTTTAAAATTGGCCTAGGGGGCCTAAAAATAGGTCAAAATTAAAACAAATTATACCGTTGAATCCGCAACGGCGAGACGAATCCAAATATGTAATAATATTGACAAGTCGAAATTCGACCAAAATCACCGATTTGCCTGGGCTTAATGTTTTTTTGAGAAAAATATTTTCGATTCTGGCCGAATGGCTGGGCGAAAATGAAATCTAAGACCATGTCTAGAAGTAGCTCGCCGAGAAAAATCGAATGGCACCAAGTAGAATTCCCTAGGACTTATAGTTTGGGCTACAATGGACTTTTAAAGTCCAAAAACCCGGGGTCCTGGGCCCTACAGGAAGGCCCAGTCAAAATCGAAATCCTAAACTAATGGTCCGATTTTAATTCTGTTTGTGCCATTCGATTCAGCTTGCCAAAGTGTACTTATGGTATAAATTTAAACAAAATTCGTTCATAAATAACTCGTCTATGGAGTTTTTAAACTAAAAATAGGTCAAAATTTAAGACAAAATTATACCGTTGAATCCGCAACGGCGAGACGAATCCAAATATGTAATAATATTGACAAGTCGAAATTCGACCAAAATCACCGATTTGCCTGGGCCCTCCAGGAAGGCCCAGTCAAAATCGAAATCCTAAACTAATGGTCCGATTTTAATTCTGTTTGCGCCATTCGATTCAGCTTGCCAAAGTGTACTAATGGTATAAATTTAAACAAATCCGTTCATAAATAACTCGTCTATGAAGTTTTTAAACTTTAAAATTGGCCTAGGGAGCTTAAAAATAGGTCAAAATTAAAACAAAAATATACCGTTGAATCCGCAACGGCGAGACGAATCCAAATATGTAATAATGTTGACAAGTCAAAATTCGACCAAATCACCGATTTTGCCTGGGCTTAATGTTTTTTTGAGAAAAAATATTTTCGATTCTGGCCGAATGGCTGGGCGAAAATGAAATCTAAGACCATGTCTAGAAGCAGCTCGCAGAGAAAAATCGAATGGCACTAAGTTTAATTCCCTAGGACTTATAGTTTGGGGTACAGAGGATTTTTAAAGTCCAAAAAACGGTCCCCTGGGCCCTCCAGGAAGGCCCAGTCAAAATCGAAATCCTAAACTAATGGTCCGATTTTAATTCTGTTTGCGCCATTCGATTCAGCTTGCCAAAGTGTAGTTATGGTATAAATTTAAACAAAATTCGTTCATAAATAACTCGTCTATGGAGTTTTTAAACTTTAAAATTGGCCTAGGGGGCCTAAAAATAGGTCAAAATTAAAACAAATTATACCGTTCAGTCCGCAACGGCGAGACGAATACAAATATGTAATAATATTGACAAGTTGAAATTCGACCAAAATCACCGATTTTGCCTGGGCTTAAACCCAAGTTTTTTTGAGAAAAAATATTTTCGATTCTGGCCGAATGGCTGGGCGAAAATGAAATATCAGCCCATATCTAGAAGTAGCTCGCCGAGAAAAATCGAATGGCACCAAGTAGAATTCCCTAGGACTTATAGTTTGGGCTACAGAGGACTTTTAAAGTCCAAAAACCGGTCCCCTGGGCCCTACAGGAAGGCCCAGTCAAAATCGAAATCCTAAACTAATGGTCCGATTTTAATTCTGTTTGTGCCATTCGATTCAGCTTGCCAAAGTGTACTTATGGTATACATTTAAATAAAATCCGTTCATAAATAACTCGTCTATGGAGTTTTTAAACTAAAAATAGGTCAACATTAAAAAATATATATACCCTTGAATCCGCAACGGCGAGAAGAATCCAAATATGTAATAATATTGACAAGTCGAAATTCGACCAAAATCACCGATTTGCCTGGGCCCTCCAGGAAGGCCCAGTCAAAATCGAAATCCTAAACTAATGGTCCGATTTTAATTCTGTTTGCGCCATTCGATTCAGCTTGCCAAAGTGTACTAATGGTATAAATTTAAACAAAATCCGTTCATAAATAACTCGTCTATGGAGTTTTTAAACTTTAAAATTGGCCTACGGGGCTTAAAAATAGGTCAAAATTAAAACAAAAATATACCGTTGAATCCGCAACGGCGAGACGAATCCAAATATGTAATAATGTTGACAAGTCAAAATTCGACCAAATCACCGATTTTGCCTGGGCAAAATATTGAGAAAAATATTTTCGATTCTGGCCGAATGGCTGAGCGAAAATGAAATCTAAGACCATGTCTAGAAGCAGCTCGCCGAGAAAAATCGAATGGCACCAAGTAGAATTCCCTAGAACTTATAGTTTGGGCTACAGAGGACTTTTAAAGTCCAGAAAACGGTCCCCTGGGCCCTCCAAGAAGGCCCAGTCAAAATCGAAATCCTAAACTAATGGTCCGATTTTAATTCTGTTTGCGCTATTCGATTCAGCTTGCCAAAGTGTACTTATGGTATAAATTTAAACAAAATCTGTTCATAAATAACTCGTCTATGGAGTTTTTAAACTTTAAAATTGGCCTAGGGGGCCTAAAAATAGGTCAAAATTAAAACAAATTATACCGTTCAATCCGCAACGGCGAGACGAATCCAAATATGTAATAATGTTGACAAGTCAAAATTCGACCAAATCACCGATTTTGCCTGGGCAAAATATTGAGAAAAATATTTTCGATTCTGGCCGAATGGCTGGGCGAAAATGAAATATCAGACCATGTCTAGAAGTAGCTCGCCGAGAAAAATAGAATGGCACCAAGTAGAATTCCCTAGGACTTATAGTTTGAGCTACAGAGGACTTTTAAAGTCCAAAAAACGGTCCCCTGGGCCCTCCAGGAAGGCCCAGTCAAAATCGAAATCCTAAACTAATGGTCCGATTTTAATTCTGTTTGCGGCATTCGATTCAGCTTGCCAAAGTGTACTTATGGTATAAATTCAAACAAAATCCGTTCATAAATAACTCGTCTATGGAGTTTTTAAACTTAAAAATAGGCCTAGGGGGCCTAAAAATAGGTCAAAATTAAAATAAAATTATACCGTGGAATCCGCAACGGCGAGACGAATCCAAATATGTAATAATATTGACAAGTCGAAATTCGACCAAAATCACCGATTTGCCTGAGCTTAATGTTTTTTTGAGAAAAATATTTTCGATTCTGGCCGAATGGCTGGGCGAAAATGAAATCTAAGACCATATCTAGAAGCAGCTCGCAGAGAAAAATCGAATGGCACTAAGTTTAATTCCCTAGGACTTATAGTTTGGGGTACAGAGGATTTTTAAAGTCCAAAAAACGGTCCCCTGGGCCCTCCAGGAAGGCCCAGTCAAAATCGAAATCCTAAACTAATGGTCCGATTTTAATTCTGTTTGCGCCATTCGATTCAGCTTGCCAAAGTGTACTAATGGTATAAATTTAAACAAAATCCGTTCATAAATAACTCGTCTATGGAGTTTTTAAACTTTAAAATTGGCCTAGGGGGCTTAAAAATAGGTCAAAATTAAAACAAAAATATACCGTTGAATCCGCAACGGCGAGACGAATCCAAATATGTAATAATGTTGACAAGTCAAAATTCGACCAAATCACCGATTTTGCCTGGGCAAAATATTGAGAAAAATATTTTCGATTCTGGCCGAATGGCTGGGCGAAAATGAAATCTAAGACCATGTCTAGAAGTAGCTCGCCGAGAAAAATCGAATGGCACCAAGTAGAATTCCCTAGGACTTATAGTTTGGGCTGCAGAGGACGTTTAAAGTAAAAAAACGGTCCCCTGGGCCCTCCAGGAAGGCCCAGTCAAAATCGAAATCCTAAACTAATGGTCCGATTTTAATTCTGCTTGCGCTATTCGATTCAGCTTGCCAAAGTGTACTTATGGTATCAATTTAAACAAAATCCGTTCATAAATAACTCGTCTATGGAGTTTTAAAACTTTAAAATAGGCCTAGGGGGCCTAAAAATAGGTCAAAATTAAAAACAAAAATATACCGTTGAATCCGCAACGGCGAGACGAATCCAAATATGTAATAATATTGACAAGTCGAAATTCGACCAAAATCACCGATTTGCCTGGGCCCTTCAGGAAGGCCCAGTCAAAATCGAAATCCTAAACTAATGGTCCGATTTTAATTATGTTTGCGCCATTCGATTCAGCTTGCCAAAGTCTAGTTATGGTATAAATTTAAACAAAATCCGTTCATAAATAACTCGTCTATGGAGTTTTTAAACTTTAAAATAGACCTAGGGGGCCTAAAAATAGGTCAAAATAAAAACAAATTTATACCGTTAAATCTGCAACGGCGAGACGAATCCAAATATGTAATTATATTGACACGTCAAAATTCGACCAAAATCACCGATTTGCCTGGGCCCTCCAGGAAGGCCCCAGTCAAAATCGAAATCCTAAACTAATGGTCCGATTTTAATTCTGTTTGCGCCATTCGATTCAGCTTGCCAAAGTGTACTAATGGTATAAATTTAAACAAAATCCGTTCATAAATAACTCGTCTATGGAGTTTTTAAACTTTAAAATTGGCCTAGGGGGCTTAAAAATAGGTCAAAATTAAAGCAAAAATATACCGTTGAATCCGCAACGGCGAGACGAATCCAAATATGTAATAATGTTGACAAGTCAAAATTCGACCAAATCACCGATTTTCCCTGGGCAAAATATTGAGAAAAATATTTTCGATTCTGGCCGAATGGCTGGGCGAAAATGAAATCTAAGACCATGTCTAGAAGCAGCTCGCCGAGAAAAATCGAATGGCACCAAGTATAATTTCCTAGGACTTATAGTTTGGGCTACAGAGGACTTTTAAAGTCCAGAAAACGGTCCCCTGGGCCCTCCAAGAAGGCCCAGTCAAAATCGAAATCCTAAACTAATGGTCCGATTTTAATTATGTTTGCGCCATTCGATTCAGCTTGCCAAAGTGTACTTATGGTATAAATTTAAACAAAATCCGTTCATAAATAACTCGTCTATGGAGTTTTTAAACTTTAAAATAGACCTAGGGGGCCTAAAAATAGGTCAAATTTAAAATCAAATTATACCGTTGAATCCGCAACGGCGAGTCGAATCCAAATATGTAATAATATTGACAAGTCGAAATTCGACCAAAATTACCGATTTGCCTGGGCCTTCAAAATCGAAATCCTAAACTAATGGTCCGATTTTAATTCTGTTTGCGCCATTCGATTCAGCTTGCCAAAGTGTACTAATGGTATAAATTTAAACAAAATCTGTTCATAAATAACTCGTCTATGGAGTTTTTAAACTTTAAAATTGGCCTAGGGGGCTTAAAAATAGGTCAAAATTAAAACAAAAATATACCGTTGAATCCGCAACGGCGAGACGAATCCAAATATGTAATAATGTTGACAAGTCAAAATTCGACCAAATCACCGATTTTGCCTGGGCAAAATATTGAGAAAAATATTTTCGATTCTGGCCGAATGGCTGGGCGAAAATGAAATCTAAGACCATGTCTAGAAGCAGCTCGCCGAGAAAAATCGAATGGCACCAAGTAGAATTCCCTAGGACTTATAGTTTGGGCTACAGAGGACTTTTAAAGTCCAGAAAACGGTCCCCTGGGCCCTCCAAGAAGGCCCAGTCAAAATCGAAATCCTAAACTAATGGTCCGACTTTAATTATGTTTGTGCCATTCGATTCAGCTTGCCAAAGTGTACTTATGGTATAAATTTAAACAAAATCCGTTAATAAATAACTCGTCTATGGAGTTTTTAAACTAAAAATAGGTCAAAATTTAAAAAAAATTATATCGTTGAATCCGCAACGGTGAGACGAATCCAAATACGTAATAATATTGACAAGTCAAAATTCGACCAAAATCACCGATTTGCCTGGACAAATTTTTGAGAAAAATATTTTCGATTCTGGCCGAATGGCTGGGCGAAAATGAAATCTAAGACCATGTCTAGAAGTAGCTCGCCGAGAAAAATCGAATGGCACCAAGTAGAATTCCCTAGGACTTATAGTTTGGGCTACAGAGGATTTTTAAAGTCCAAAAAACGGTCCCCTGGGCCCTCCAGGAAGGCCCAGTCAAAATCGAAATCCTAAACTAATGGTCCGATTTTAATTATGTTTGCGCCATTCGATTCAGCTTGCCAAAGTGTAGTTATGGTATGAATTTAAACAAAATCCGTTCATAAATAACTCGTCTATGGAATTTTTAAACTTTAAAATAGACCTAGGGGGCCTAAAAATAGGTCAAAATTTAAAAAAAAATTATACCGTTGAATCCGCAACGGCGAGACGAATCCAAATATGTAATAATATTGACAAGTAGAAATTCGACCAAAATCACCGATTTGCCTGGGCCCTCCAGGAAGGCCCAGTCAAAATCGAAATCCTAAACTAATGGTCCGATTTTAATTCTGTTTGCGCCATTCGATTCAGCTTGCCAAAGTGTACTAATGGTATAAATTTAAACAAAATCCGTTCATAAATAACTCGTCTATGGAGTTTTTAAACTTTAAAATTGGCCTAGGGGGCCTAAAAATAGGTCAAAATTAAAACAAATTATACTGTTGAATCCGCAACGGCGAGACGAATACAAATATGTAATAATATTGACAAGTCGAAATTCGACCAAAATCACCGATTTTGCCTGGGCTTAAACCCAAGGTTTTTTGAGAAAAAATATTTTCGATTCTGGCCGAATGGCTGGGCGAAAATGAAATATCAGACCATATCTAGAAGTAGCTCGCCGAGAAAAATCGAATGGCACCAAGTAGAATTCCCTAGGACTTATAGTTTGGGCTACAGAGGACTTTTAAAGTCCAAAAACCGGTCCCCTGGGCCCTACAGGAAGGCCCAGTCAAAATCGAAATCCTATACTAATGGTCCGATTTTAATTCTGTTTGTGCCATTCGATTCAGCTTGCCAAAGTGTACTTATGGTATAAATTTAAACAAAATCCGTTCATAAATAACTCGTCTATGGAGTTTTTAAACTAAAATTAGGTCAAAATTAAAAAAAATATATACCGTTGAATCCGCAACGGCGAGAAGAATCCAAATATGTAATAATATTGACAAGTCGAAATTCGACCAAAATCACCGATTTGCCTGGGCCCTCCAGGAAGGCCCAGTCAAAATCGAAATCCTAAACTAATGGTCCGATTTTAATTCTGTTTGCGCCATTCGATTCAGTTTGCCAAAGTGTACTAATGGTATAAATTTAAACAAAATCCGTTCATAAATAACTCGTCTATGGAGTTTTTAAACTTTAAAATTGGCCTAGGGAGCTTAAAAATAGGTCAAAATTAAAACAAAAATATACCGTTGAATCCGCAAATGCGAGACGAATCCAAATATGTAATAATGTTGACAAGTCAAAATTCGACCAAATCACCGATTTTGCCTGGGCAAAATATCGAGAAAAATATTTTCGATTCTGGCCGAATGGCTGGGCGAAAATGAAATCTAAGACCATGTCTAGAAGCAGCTCGCCGAGAAAAATCGAATGGCACCAAGTATAATTCCCTAGGACTTATAGTTTGGGCTACAGAGGACTTTTAAAGTCCAGAAAACGGTCCCCTCGGCCCTCCAAGAAGGCCCAGTCAAAATCGAAATCCTAAACTAATGGTCCGATTTTAATTCTGTCTGCGCCATTCGATTCAGCTTGCCAAAGTGTACTAATGGTATAAATTTAAACAAAATCCGTTCATAAATAACTCGTCTATGGAGTTTTTAAACTTTAAAATTGGCCTAGGGAGCTTAAAAGTAGGTCAAAATTAAAACAAAAATATACCGTTGAATCCGCAACGGCGAGACGAATCCAAATATGTAATAATGTTGACAAGTCAAAATTCGACCAAATCACCGATTTTGCCTGGGCAAAATATTGAGAAAAATATTTTCGATTCTGGCCGAATGGCTGGGCGAAAATGAAATCTAAGACCATGTCTAGAAGCAGCTCGCCGAGAAAAATAGAATGGCACCAAGTAGAATTCCCTAGGACTTATAGTTTGGGCTACAGAGGATTTTTAAAGTCCAAAAAACGGTCCCCTGGGCCCTCCAGGAAGGCCCAGTCAAAATCGAAATCCTAAACTAATGGTCCGATTTTAATTCTGTTTGCGCCATTCGATTCAGCTTGCCAAAGTGTAGTTATAGTATAAATTTAAACAAAATCCGTTCATAAATAACTCGTCTATGGAGTTTTTAAACTTTAAAATTGGCCTAGGGGGCCTAAAAATAGGTCAAAATTAAAACAAATTATACCGTTCAATCCGCAACGGCGAGACGAATACAAATATGTAATAATATTGACAAGTCGAAATTCGACCAAAATCACCGATTTTGCCTGGGCTTAAACCCAAGGTTTTTTGAGAAAAAATATTTTCGATTCTAGCCGAATGGCTGGGCGAAAATGAAATATCAGATCATGTCTAGAAGTAGCTCGCCGAGAAAAATCGAATGGCACCAAGTAGAATTCCCTAGGACTTATAGTTTGGGCTACAGAGGACTTTTAAAGTCCAAAAACCGGTCCCCTGGGCCCTACAGGAAGGCACAGTCAAAATCGAAATCCTAAACTAATGGTCCGATTTTAATTCTGTTTGTGCCATTCGATTCAGCTTGCCAAAGTGTACTTATGGTATAAATTTAAACAAATCCGTTCATAAATAACTCGTCTATGGAGTTTTTAAACTAAAAATAGGTCAACATTAAAACAAAATTATACCGTTGAATCCGCAACGGCGAGACGAATCCAAATATGTAATAATATTGACAAGTCGAAATTCGACCAAAATCACCGATTTGCCTGGGCCCTCCAGGAAGGCCCAGTCAAAATCGAAATCCTAAACTAATGGTCCGATTTTAATTCTGTTTACGCCATTCGATTCAGCTTGCCAAAGTGTACTAATGGTATAAATTTAAACAAAATACGTTCATAAATAACTCGTCTATGGAGTTTTTAAACTTTAAAATTGGCCTACGGGGCTTAAAAATAGGTCAAAATTAAAACAAAAATATACCGTTGAATCCGCAACGGCGAGACGAATCCAAATATGTAATAATGTTGACAAGTCAAAATTCGACCAAATCACCGATTTTGCCTGGGCAAAATATTGAGAAAAATATTTTCGATTCTGGCCTAATGGCTGGGCGAAATAATGAAATCTAAGACCATATCTAGAAGCAGCTCGCCGAGAAAAATCGAATGGCACCAAGTATAATTCCCTAGGACTTATAGTTTGGGCTACAGAGGACTTTTAAAGTCCAGAAAACGGTCCCCTGGGCCCTCCAAGAAGGCCCAGTCAAAATCAAAATCCTAAACTAATGGTCCGATTTTAATTCTGTTTGCGCCATTCGATTCAGCTTGCCAAAGTGTACTTATGGTATAAATTTAAACAAAATCCGTTCATAAATAACTCGTCTATGGAGTTTTTAAACTTTAAAATTGGCCTAGGGGGCCTAAAAATAGGTCAAAATTAAAACAAATTATACCGTTGAATCCGCAACGGCGAGACGAATCCAAATATGTAATAATATTGACAAGTCGAAATTCGACCAAAATCACCGATTTGCCTGGGCTTAATGTTTTTTTGAGAAAAATATTTTCGATTCTGGCCGAATGGCTGGGCGAAAATGAAATCTAAGACCATGTCTAGAAGTAGCTCGCCGAGAAAAATCGAATGGCACCAAGTAGAATTCCCTAGGACTTATAGTTTGGGCTACAATGGACTTTTAAAGTCCAAAAACCCGGGGTCCTGGGCCCTACAGGAAGGCCCAGTCAAAATCGAAATCCTAAACTAATGGTCCGATTTTAATTCTGTTTGTGCCATTCGATTCAGCTTGCCAAAGTGTACTTATGGTATAAATTTAAACAAAATTCGTTCATAAATAACTCGTCTATGGAGTTTTTAAACTAAAAATAGGTCAAAATTTAAGACAAAATTATACCGTTGAATCCGCAACGGCGAGACGAATCCAAATATGTAATAATATTGACAAGTCGAAATTCGACCAAAATCACCGATTTGCCTGGGCCCTCCAGGAAGGCCCAGTCAAAATCGAAATCCTAAACTAATGGTCCGATTTTAATTCTGTTTGCGCCATTCGATTCAGCTTGCCAAAGTGTACTAATGGTATAAATTTAAACAAATCCGTTCATAAATAACTCGTCTATGAAGTTTTTAAACTTTAAAATTGGCCTAGGGAGCTTAAAAATAGGTCAAAATTAAAACAAAAATATACCGTTGAATCCGCAACGGCGAGACGAATCCAAATATGTAATAATGTTGACAAGTCAAAATTCGACCAAATCACCGATTTTGCCTGGGCTTAATGTTTTTTTGAGAAAAAATATTTTCGATTCTGGCCGAATGGCTGGGCGAAAATGAAATCTAAGACCATGTCTAGAAGCAGCTCGCAGAGAAAAATCGAATGGCACTAAGTTTAATTCCCTAGGACTTATAGTTTGGGGTACAGAGGATTTTTAAAGTCCAAAAAACGGTCCCCTGGGCCCTCCAGGAAGGCCCAGTCAAAATCGAAATCCTAAACTAATGGTCCGATTTTAATTCTGTTTGCGCCATTCGATTCAGCTTGCCAAAGTGTAGTTATGGTATAAATTTAAACAAAATTCGTTCATAAATAACTCGTCTATGGAGTTTTTAAACTTTAAAATTGGCCTAGGGGGCCTAAAAATAGGTCAAAATTAAAACAAATTATACCGTTCAGTCCGCAACGGCGAGACGAATACAAATATGTAATAATATTGACAAGTTGAAATTCGACCAAAATCACCGATTTTGCCTGGGCTTAAACCCAAGTTTTTTTGAGAAAAAATATTTTCGATTCTGGCCGAATGGCTGGGCGAAAATGAAATATCAGCCCATATCTAGAAGTAGCTCGCCGAGAAAAATCGAATGGCACCAAGTAGAATTCCCTAGGACTTATAGTTTGGGCTACAGAGGACTTTTAAAGTCCAAAAACCGGTCCCCTGGGCCCTACAGGAAGGCCCAGTCAAAATCGAAATCCTAAACTAATGGTCCGATTTTAATTCTGTTTGTGCCATTCGATTCAGCTTGCCAAAGTGTACTTATGGTATACATTTAAATAAAATCCGTTCATAAATAACTCGTCTATGGAGTTTTTAAACTAAAAATAGGTCAACATTAAAAAATATATATACCCTTGAATCCGCAACGGCGAGAAGAATCCAAATATGTAATAATATTGACAAGTCGAAATTCGACCAAAATCACCGATTTGCCTGGGCCCTCCAGGAAGGCCCAGTCAAAATCGAAATCCTAAACTAATGGTCCGATTTTAATTCTGTTTGCGCCATTCGATTCAGCTTGCCAAAGTGTACTAATGGTATAAATTTAAACAAAATCCGTTCATAAATAACTCGTCTATGGAGTTTTTAAACTTTAAAATTGGCCTACGGGGCTTAAAAATAGGTCAAAATTAAAACAAAAATATACCGTTGAATCCGCAACGGCGAGACGAATCCAAATATGTAATAATGTTGACAAGTCAAAATTCGACCAAATCACCGATTTTGCCTGGGCAAAATATTGAGAAAAATATTTTCGATTCTGGCCGAATGGCTGAGCGAAAATGAAATCTAAGACCATGTCTAGAAGCAGCTCGCCGAGAAAAATCGAATGGCACCAAGTAGAATTCCCTAGAACTTATAGTTTGGGCTACAGAGGACTTTTAAAGTCCAGAAAACGGTCCCCTGGGCCCTCCAAGAAGGCCCAGTCAAAATCGAAATCCTAAACTAATGGTCCGATTTTAATTCTGTTTGCGCTATTCGATTCAGCTTGCCAAAGTGTACTTATGGTATAAATTTAAACAAAATCTGTTCATAAATAACTCGTCTATGGAGTTTTTAAACTTTAAAATTGGCCTAGGGGGCCTAAAAATAGGTCAAAATTAAAACAAATTATACCGTTCAATCCGCAACGGCGAGACGAATCCAAATATGTAATAATGTTGACAAGTCAAAATTCGACCAAATCACCGATTTTGCCTGGGCAAAATATTGAGAAAAATATTTTCGATTCTGGCCGAATGGCTGGGCGAAAATGAAATATCAGACCATGTCTAGAAGTAGCTCGCCGAGAAAAATAGAATGGCACCAAGTAGAATTCCCTAGGACTTATAGTTTGAGCTACAGAGGACTTTTAAAGTCCAAAAAACGGTCCCCTGGGCCCTCCAGGAAGGCCCAGTCAAAATCGAAATCCTAAACTAATGGTCCGATTTTAATTATGTTTGCGGCATTCGATTCAGCTTGCCAAAGTGTACTTATGGTATAAATTCAAACAAAATCCGTTCATAAATAACTCGTCTATGGAGTTTTTAAACTTAAAAATAGGCCTAGGGGGCCTAAAAATAGGTCAAAATTAAAATAAAATTATACCGTGGAATCCGCAACGGCGAGACGAATCCAAATATGTAATAATATTGACAAGTCGAAATTCGACCAAAATCACCGATTTGCCTGAGCTTAATGTTTTTTTGAGAAAAATATTTTCGATTCTGGCCGAATGGCTGGGCGAAAATGAAATCTAAGACCATATCTAGAAGCAGCTCGCAGAGAAAAATCGAATGGCACTAAGTTTAATTCCCTAGGACTTATAGTTTGGGGTACAGAGGATTTTTAAAGTCCAAAAAACGGTCCCCTGGGCCCTCCAGGAAGGCCCAGTCAAAATCGAAATCCTAAACTAATGGTCCGATTTTAATTCTGTTTGCGCCATTCGATTCAGCTTGCCAAAGTGTAGTTATGGTATAAATTTAAACAAAATCCGTTCATAAATAACTCGTCTATGGAGTTTTTAAACTTTAAAATTGGCCTAGGGGGCCTAAAAATAGGTCAAAATTAAAACAAATTATACCGTTCAGTCCGCAACGGCGAGACGAATACAAATATGTAATAATATTGACAAGTTGAAATTCGACCAAAATCACCGATTTTGCCTGGGCTTAAACCCAAGTTTTTTTGAGAAAAAATATTTTCGATTCTGGCCGAATGGCTGGGCGAAAATGAAATATCAACCCATATCTAGAAGTAGCTCGCCGAGAAAAATCGAATGGCACCAAGTAGAATTCCCTAGGACTTATAGTTTGGGCTACAGAGGACTTTTAAAGTCCAAAAACCGGTCCCCTGGGCCCTACAGGAAGGCCCAGTCAAAATCGAAATCCTAAACTAATGGTCCGATTTTAATTCTGTTTGTGCCATTCGATTCAGCTTGCCAAAGTGTACTTATGGTATAAATTTAAATAAAATCCGTTCATAAATAACTCGTCTATGGAGTTTTTAAACTAAAAATAGGTCAACATTAAAAAACAAATATACCGTTGAATCCGCAACGGCGAGAAGAATCCAAATATGTAATAATATTGACAAGTCGAAATTCGACCAAAATCACCGATTTGCCTGGGCCCTCCAGGAAGGCCCAGTCAAAATCGAAATCCTAAACTAATGGTCCGATTTTAATTCTGTTTGCGCCATTCGATTCAGCTTGCCAAAGTGTACTAATGGTATAAATTTAAACAAAATCCGTTCATAAATAACTCGTCTATGGAGTTTTTAAACTTTAAAATTGGCCTACGGGGCTTAAAAATAGGTCAAAATTAAAACAAAAATATACCGTTGAATCCGCAACGGCGAGACGAATCCAAATATGTAATAATGTTGACAAGTCAAAATTCGACCAAATCACCGATTTTGCCTGGGCAAAATATTGAGAAAAATATTTTCGATTCTGGCCGAATGGCTGAGCGAAAATGAAATCTAAGACCATGTCTAGAAGCAGCTCGCCGAGAAAAATCGAATGGCACCAAGTAGAATTCCCTAGAACTTATAGTTTGGGCTACAGAGGACTTTTAAAGTCCAGAAAACGGTCCCCTGGGCCCTCCAAGAAGGCCCAGTCAAAATCGAAATCCTAAACTAATGGTCCGATTTTAATTCTGTTTGCGCTATTCGATTCAGCTTGCCAAAGTGTACTTATGGTATAAATTTAAACAAAATCCGTTCATAAATAACTCGTCTATGGAGTTTTTAAACTTTAAAATTGGCCTAGGGGGCCTAAAAATAGGTCAAAATTAAAACAAATTATACCGTTCAATCCGCAACGGCGAGACGAATACAAATATGTAATAATATTGACAAGTCGAAATTCGACCAAAATCACCGATTTTTCTGGGCTTAAACCCAAGGTTTTTTGAGAAAAAATATTTTCGATTCTGGCCGAATGGCTGGGCGAAAATGAAATATCAGACCATGTCTAGAAGTAGCTCGCCGAGAAAAATCGAATGGCACCAAGTAGAATTCCCTAGGACTTATAGTTTGGGCTACAGAGGACTTTTAAAGTCCAAAAAACCGGTCCCCTGGGCCCTACAGTCAGGCCCAGTCAAAATCGAAATCCTAAACTAATGGTCCGATTTTAATTCTGTTTGTGCCATTCGATTCAGCTTGCCAAAGTGTACTTATGGTATAAATTTAAATAAAATCCGTTCATAAATAACTCGTCTATGGATTTTTTAAACTAAAAATAGGTCAAAATTAAAAAAAAATTATACCGTTGAATCCGCAACGGCGAGACGAATCCAAATATGTAATAATATTGACAAGTCGAAATTCGACCAAAATCACCGATTTGCCTGGGCCCTCCAGGAAGGCCCAGTCAAAATCGAAATCCTAAACTAATGGTCCGATTTTAATTCTGTTTGCGCCATTCGATTCAGCTTGCCAAAGTGTACTTATGGTATAAATATAAACAAAATCCGTTCATAAATAACTCGTCTATGGAGTTTTTAAACTTTAAAATTGGCCTAGGGAGCTTAAAAATAGGTCAAAATGAAAACAAAAATATACCGTAGAATCCGCAACGGCGAGACGAATCCAGATATGTAATAATGTTGACAAGTCAAAATTCGACCAAATCACCGATTTTGCTTGGGCAAAATATTGAGAAAAATATTTTCGATTCTGGCCGAATGGCTGGGCGAAAATTAAATATCAGACCATGTCTAGAAGTAGCTCGCCGAGAAAAATCGAATAGCACCAAGTAGAATTCCCTAGGACTTATAGTTTGAGCTACAGAGGACTTTTAAAGTCCAAAAAACGGTCCCCTGGGCCCTCCAGGAAGGCCCAGTCAAAATCGAAATCCTAAACTAATGGTCCGATTTTAATTCTGTTTGCGGCATTCGATTCAGCTTGCCAAAGTGTACTTATGGTATAAATTCAAACAAAATCCGTTCATAAATAACTCGTCTATGGAGTTTTTAAACTTAAAAATAGGCCAAGGGGGCCTAAAAATAGGTCAAAATTAAAATAAAATTATACCGTGGAATCCGCAACGGCGAGACGAATCCAAATATGTAATAATATTGACAAGTCGAAATTCGACCAAAATCACCGATTTGCCTGGGCTTAATGTTTTTTTGAGAAAAATATTTTCGATTCTGGCCGAATGACTGGGCGAAAATGAAATCTAAGACCATGTCTAGAAGTAGCTCGCCGAGAAAAATCGAATGGCACCAAGTTTAATTCCCTAGGACTTATAGTTTGGGCTACAGAGGATTTTTAAAGTCCAAAAACCGGTCCCCTGGGCCCTCCAGGAAGGCCCAGTCAAAATCGAAATCCTAAACTAATGGTCCGATTTTAATTCTGTTTGCGCCATTCGATTCAGCTTGCCAAAGTGTAGTTATGGTATAAATTTAAACAAAATCCGTTCATAAATAACTCGTCTATGGAGTTTTTAAACTTTAAAATAGACCTAGGGGGCCTAAAAATAGGTCAAAATTTAAAAAAAAAATTATACCGTTGAATCCGCAACGGCGAGACGAATCCAAATATGTAATAATATTGACAAGTCGAAATTCGACCAAAATCACCGATTTGCCTGGGCCCTCCAGGAAGGCCCAGTCAAAATCGAAATCCTAAACTAATGGTCCGATTTTAATTATGTTTGCGCCATTCGATTCAGCTTGCCAAAGTGTACTTATGGTATAAATTTAAACAAAATCCGTTCATAAATAACTCGTCTATGGAGTTTTTAAATTTAAAAATAGGCCTAGGGGGCCTAAAAATAGGTCAAAATTAAAATAAAATTATACTGTTGAATCCGCAACGGCGAGACGAATCCAAATATGTAATAATATTGACAAGTCGAAATTCGACCAAAATCACCGATTTGCCTGGGCAAATCCAAGGTTTTTTGAGAAAAAATATTTTCGATTCTGGCCGAATGGCTGGGCGAAAATGAAATATCAGACCATGTCTAGAAGTAGCTCGCCGAGAAAAATCGAATGGCACCAAGTAGAATTCCCTAGGACTTATAGTTTGGGCTACAGAGGACTTTTAAAGTCCAAAAACCGGTCCCCTGGGCCCTACAGGAAGGCCCAGTCAAAATCGAAATCCTAAACTAATGGTCCGATTTTAATTATGTTTGTGCTATTCGATTCAGCTTGCCAAAGTGTACTTATGGTATAAATTTAAACAAAATCCGTTCATAAATAACTCGTCTATGGAGTTTTTAAACTAAAAATAGGTCAAAATTTAAAAAAAAATTATACCGTTGAATCCGCAACGGCGAGACGAATCCAAATACGTAATAATATTGACAAGTCAAAATTCGACCAAAATCACCGATTTGCCTGGGCTTAACCCAAGGTTTTTTGAGAAAAAATATTTTCGATTCTGGCCGAATGGCTGGGCGAAAATGAAATCTAAGACCATGTCTAGAAGCAGCTCGCCGAGAAAAATCGAATGGCACCAAGTAGAATTCCCTAGGACTTATAGATTGGGCAACATAGGACTTTTAAAATCCAAAAAACCGGTCCCCTGGGCCCTCCAGGAAGGCCCAGTCAAAATCGATATCCTAAACTAAAGGTCCGATTTTAATTTTGTTTGCACCATTCGATTCAGCTTGCCAAAGTGTACTTATGGTATAAATTTAAACAAAATCCGTTCATAAATAACTCGGCTATGGAGTTTTTAAACTTTAAAATTGGCCTAGGGGGCTTAAAAATACGTCAAAATTAAAAAGAAATTATACCGTTGAATCCGCAACGGCGAGACGAATCCAAATATGTAATAATATTGACAAGTCAAAATTCGACCTAAATCACCGATTTGCCTGGGCTTAATGGCTAAGATTGTATCATATAACTGTAATTCTGTAAGAAATAATATTGAGGCAGTAAAGATATTGACTATGGAATACGATATAATTATTTTACAAGAAATAATGTTATTGAAAGAAGACTTAAATGTTTTAAAAACAATCAATGATTCATTTGATGCAATCGCATGTGTGGAAGATAGGAGTAACGAAGGCATAGTAGAGGGTCGTCCTTCAAAAGGTGTTGCTATATTATGGAAAAATTCACTTAGTAATAATATTGATTCTGTGTATTGTAATGAAAGAATAATTGGGATTATAATGAAATGTAGAGATGTACAAATATTTATAGTGAATGTATACCTACCTTGTGACAAGCAAGACGAGGACTCCTTAGATGAATTTAGAAATACAATAGCCACTCTTGATAATTTTATAGCTGAACAACACTGCAACAATGTCTTAATTGCAGGAGATTTTAATGCTATTCCAACTAAAGGTAGGTTTTGGAAAGATATTATTAATGTATTTATTAGCAAGTGCTTTATATTTAGTGATGTTGAGGCAATGCAGAATGATTCGTTTACATATTTATGTCCTGCAAAGAATACAACCAGTTGGCTTGATCATATAGCAGTAAGTGAGAGTCTAAAAGAAATAATAGATGATATTACTATAAGGTATGATATGGGCCTCTATGATCACTTTCCCATGGCATGTAAGCTAAACATTGACATATGTAATGTTGGTATAGTAGATGTACACATTGAACCGTCCGAATTCATCGACTGGCAAAAACTGTCTAGTGTGGATAATTTACAGATATATAAATCAAATATTAATCATTATCTAAATGACTTGGATATATCAAGTTTTAATTGTTTGGACTGCATTGTATATAGATGTAATAATGAACAGCATATCAAGGAATTAAATGTAATTTATAACAGTATAATTAGTTTGTTACTCAATTCATCTTCTTTGTTTAAGAAAGAACCATTAAAAAAGCATAGTTATACCAGGTTGGAATGACGAAATTAAGGATTTGCATAAGTTTGCGAGAAGTAAGTTTTTAACTTGGAAGAATAAGGGACGTCCACTTGCAGGAGTTGAGTTAGAAGAAATGAAGGAGTCTAGAAAGGACTTTAGGAATGTATTGAAACAAGTTAAAAACAATGAGTCTCAAATTAGAACAAATAAGTTAGCTCCATCTCTATCTAATAAAAATTTGAATTCATTTTGGAAAGAGGTTAGACAAATAAAGAATAATAAAGTTTTTGTAAGTATGAAAATAGATGGAGAATGTGACCCAAAATGTATTGTAGAGAAATTTTCCAATAAGTTTAACCCTCCTGGCCCGGGCTGTCTCTCCAAAGGACGGAGCTCGTATCTGGGCGATCTGGCCGAATATCAACAAAAGTAAACTAAGGCTAATCTCGCTTAATATATTACCTATATTAATCAAACATATATAAAAATGGGCGCCTTACCTTGCCGCGTAGAATGGCGTTAAGTAGAGCTCTCTAGCTCAACTGGTTCAGGAGTGATGGTGATGGAAGTGGAGGTAACTTTTGCCCGTATTTACCTCGGCGCGTCCGAACACTCAACCGCGGCCCCGGCTACGACGCCCAGTTGCGCTCGTCGCTCCACCCGCAAATATGCCGGGAAGCGATTTGATAGTGTTTTATAGTTTATTATGTCATTTATTATAGTTATTATGTTATTTTCACTCAATAAAGTTATTTACATGAACTTATTTGTGTCTCTGTCACTTATTACTTAGTTTTATTATTATTATTATGATTATAGTGTCACTTTCACTGGACTTTGATAATTGATAGTGTCATTTTCACTGTTATGTATTGTTAGGTAAGCTAATAACATAATATTATATAGTGTCACTTTCACTTGTTCATATTGTTATGAAGGCACTTATTATTACTTGTGTGTGTCTCTTTCACTTATACATAGTTTTATTATTATTATACTGTCACTTTCACTTGTTCATATTGTTATTGAAGGCACTTATTATTACTTATATGTTTCCTTTTCACTTATACTTAGTTATATTATTATTATTAGCCTAACAGTTGAGTGTCACTTTCACTGGTGTCACTTCCACTTCAAAAGTTTGTTAGAGTGTGGAAGTCGTTGAAGCAGGTGCCAGCACACAGTCCAACTTGACACTCGAGGCATTCCCAAGTGGTTTTTGTGGCTTTGCGGGGTCTGCGAGTTGTGTGGCTGCACACATGGCACCTCTTCTGCACTCTTGACTTAGTATGAGGACCCTGGAAAGGAAGGGCGTTGAGCTGGTGCTTCCTGAAAAAGTCAGCACACCCCGTTCTGTCCAGCTGGCCTGGTCCTTGTAGTGGCCTCCCTGTTGTACCCGCATGTTTAGCCAGGAGCTCAAGTAGCACCTGCTTGTGGAACTTCCGCAGGGACTTGTACTTCTTGGCTCCTGGAGTCCTCAGACGGTAGATGTTGTAGGCATTGAGGACCGACATATCTACCGTATGCAGGATAAACTTCTTGTACCACCTGCAAGATGTTCGCAGGCAGTCGATGAAGCCCATCTGCATGTCGGACTTGTCGACGAGGCGCATATTGATGTTGTAGTCCAGGACAGCAGCTGGTTTCTGGACGGGGTTCTTGGTTCTTTGGTTCACCTTCCCTGTGGCGACCATCTCGGCCTTGTGGCATGTGGTGAGGAGGTTGACCTTGCGCTGGTCATGCCAGTGGATGGAGAGGATGGGGCCACTCTTCTTGTGGAAGATGTCCGCCTTCTTCGTCTTGGTTGGGTAGCCTGGCATGCCCTTCCTCTTGCCCTTGACTGTGCCGACAGTTCCGGTCTTGCGGTCATGGAGGTACTTGGTCAGGACGACGTGTAGTAATTATCTGTGTAGAGGATGTGGTTTTTATTGAAGTGCCTCTCCATCATCTTCTTCACTACAGCGCCACCAAAACCAATGAGGGGGTCAGTCACAATTTCTCCACCCTTGCCGCTGTAGACCACAAAGTCCAGCACATACCCCGTCAAACAGTCGCAGAGGACGAAGAGCTTGATGCCGAAGCGGTGTCTCTTGGACGGGATATACTGTCGGAAGTGCAGCCTACCACGGAACAGGACCAGAGGCTCGTCGAGGCACATCTTCTGGAAAGGAATCAGGTAGGTGGTGAACCGATGATGTATCATGTCATACAGCTTCCTGATCTTCCATAATGAGTTGGGAAGGTGGACTGCCATGTTGTTTGTCAGGTGGAGATAGGAGAGGATGTCGAAGTACCTGTCCCTGGACATGTATTTGCCAAATGCTGGAGTCGTTATGATGTCGCCAGTGATCCAGCAGTCAGCCAGAGCGTGCTTCCTGATATGTGTCATCAGCATTGTGAGTGCCAAGAACACATATAGTTGTGCCACAGTAACAGCTCTCCATGCCACCATCTTGGCACTGGTCTTCCTGCCAAGAAAGTTGGCACAGATCTCATGATGGTTGTTGGTCTCCTCGACGAGGTATTCCATGACTTCATCGTCATAGAAGCCACAGAAAATTTCACTGGGGGTAGCATCTGGGCCACAGGGAAATGTTGGTGACACCCCGGACCCCATCTGTACCTCGTCAAAGGCAGGACAATTTGGCTCAAAATCAGCCCCATCTGTCCACACAAACAGGTTTGATGCTGATCCTCGTGCAGGTGCAGCAGGCACACGCCCTGGACACCCTGGCACACGCCCTTGGCCACGCGGACGCCCACGCCCACGCCCATGCCCAGGGGCAGCAGCGTCGGCAGCCTGACCACGTCCACGACCTCGCCCTCTCACTCGTCTTGCCGGGACTTCCTCCTGTTCCTGTTCCTGTTCCTCTTCCTCCTCAGGCGACGTCAGGTCATCTGGGGCAATGTTGGGGTCGTCAGCATCCTCTTCAGGAGACAATTCTGGTTCCGAAGTGACCGGGCGTCGGCGGCGTGGGGCGCGGGAGGCTGCGGGAGCTTCAACACTGGGAGCCTCGGCCTCGGGAGTTGGGCTCCTTTTGCGGCGAGCCGAGGGCTTCTCCGCAACAAATAATGCTCTGCGGTGTGTTGAGGGCTGTGGCACATCACCAATACCACTTGAAGAGGTCCTTTGGTTCTCCTGAAGGAGAGATGAAGCCGAGGGCTGTGGGTGACCCACGCGGCGTCCCGGGTCAAGGAGTCGTGACAATGGAATGCGGGTGGTTGCTAGTCCAGGGTCGGCGTCACTATCACTCTGTTCAGCTTCCCTAGCCTTTTCTGCGGCTGCCCTGCGTGCTTTTTCAGCTGCACTTTTCACCAGCGACTGTTTATAAAAATATTTGCCCACTTTCAAGGGCGTACAGGCAGGCAAAGGGGAAGGTCCTGGGGTCCTATGGCTAGGCCTAGGCTTAGCCCTAGACTGACC
>JBAKBP010028596.1:0-28340 GCA_037953745.1 Lithodes maja | reverse complement strand
AAAACGGATTTAGAGCCTCTATAACTGGGCTATCTTAGTACAAGAGAGGTAGACATATAATAGAGCTAAAATCACCCTAAAAACTAAGATAATTAACATTGAATTGACAAAATAATATTTTCTCAAAAACTATTTTCTGAGATTGGACACTAAAGTGAATTGGTCTTGTATGGTGGAGACACAAAACGGGATTTAGAGCCTCTATAACTGGGCTATCTTAATACAAGAGAGGTAGACATATAATAGAGCTAAAATCACCCTAAAAACTAGGCTAATTAACATTGAATTGACAAAATAATATTTTCTCAAAAACTATTTTCTGAGATTGGACACTAAAGTGAATTGGTCTTGTATGGTGGAGACACAAAACGGGATTTAGAGCCTCTATAACTGGGCTATCTTAATACAAGAGAGGTAGACACATAATAGAGCTAAAATCACCCTAAAAACTAGGCTAATTAACATTGAATTGACAAAATAATATTTTCTCAAAAACTATTTTCTGAGATTGGACACTAAAGTGAATTGGTCTTGTATGGTGGAGACACAAAACGGGATTTAGAGCCTCTATAACTGGGCTATCTTAATACAAGAGAGGTAGACATATAATAGAGCTAAAATCACCCTAAAAACTAAGATAATTAACATTGAATTGACAAAATAATATTTTCTCAAAAACTATTTTCTGAGATTGGACACTAAAGTGAATTGGTCTTGTATGGTGGAGACACAAAACGGGATTTAGAGCCTCTATAACTGGGCTATCTTAATACAAGAGAGGTAGACATATAATAGAGCTAAAATCACCCTAAAAACTAAGATAATTAACATTGAATTGACAAAATAATATTTTCTCAAAAACTATTTTCTGAGATTGGACACTAAAGTGAATTGGTCTTGTATGGTGGAGACACAAAACGGGATTTAGAGCCTCTATAACTGGGTTATCTTAATACAAGAGAGGTAGACATATAATAGAGCTAAAATCACCCTAAAACTAAGATAATTAACATTGAATTGACAAAATAATAATTTCTCAAAAACTATTTTCTGAGATTGGACACTAAAGTGAATTGGTCTTGTATGGTGGAGACACAAAACGGGATTTAGAGCCTCTATAACTGGGCTATCTTAATACAAGAGAGGTAGACACATAATAGAGCTAAAATCACCCTAAAAACTAGGCTAATTAACATTGAATTGACAAAATAATATTTTCTCAAAAACTATTTTCTGAGATTGGCCACTAAAGTGAATTGGTCTTGTATGGTGGAGACACAAAACGGGATTTAGAGCCTCTATAACTGGGCTATCTTAATACAAGAGAGGTAGACACATAATAGAGCTAAAATCACCCTAAAAACTAGGCTAATTAACATTGAATTGACAAAATAATATTTTCTCAAAAACTATTTTCTGAGATTGGACACTAAAGTGAATTGGTCTTGTATGGTGGAGACACAAAACGGGATTTAGAGCCTCTATAACTGGGCTATCTTAATACAAGAGAGGTAGACATATAATAGAGCTAAAATCACCCTAAAAACTAAGATAATTAACATTGAATTGACAAAATAATAATTTCTCAAAAACTATTTTCTGAGATTGGACACTAAAGTGAATTGGTCTTGTATGGTGGAGACACAAAACGGGATTTATAGCCTCTATAACTGGGCTATCTTAATACAAGAGAGGTAGACACATAATAGAGCTAAAATCACCCTAAAAACTAGGCTAATTAACATTGAATTGACAAAATAATATTTTCTCAAAAACTATTTTCTGAGATTGGACACTAAAGTGAATTGGTCTTGTATGGTGGAGACACAAAACGGGATTTAGAGCCTCTATAACTGGGCTATCTACATACACGAGAGGTAGACACATAATAGAGCTAAAATCACCCTAAAAACTAGGCTAATTAACATTGAATTGACAAAATAATATTTTCTCAAAAACTATTTTCTGAGATTGGACACTAAAGTGAATTGGTCTTGTATGGTGGAGACATAAAAACGGGATTTAGAGCCTCTATAACTGGGCTATCTTAATACACGAGAGGTAGACACATAATAGAGCTAAAATCACCCTAAAAACTAGGCTAATTAACATTGAATTGACAAAATAATATTTTCTCAAAAACTATTTTCTGAGATTGGACACTAAAGTGAATTGGTCTTGTATGGTGGAGACATAAAAACGGGATTTAGAGCCTCTATAACTGGGCTGTCTTAATACACGAGAGGTAGACACATAATAGAGCTAAAATCACCCTAAAAACTAGGCTAATTAACATTGAATTGACAAAATAATATTTTCTCAAAAACTATTTTCTGAGATTGGACACTAAAGTGAATTGGTCTTGTATGGTGGAGACATAAAAACGGGATTTAGAGCCTCTATAACTGGGCTATCTTAATACACGAGAGGTAGACATATAATAGAGCTAAAATCACCCTAAAAACTAGGCTAATTAACATTGAATTGACAAAATAATATTTTCTCAAAAACTATTTTCTGAGATTGGACACTAAAGTGAATTGGTCTTGTATGGTGGAGACACAAAACGGGATTTAGAGCCTCTATAACTGGGCTATCTACATACACGAGAGGTAGATATATATAATAGAGCTAAAATCACCCTAAAAACTAGGCTAATTAACATTGAATTGACAAAATAATATTTTCTCAAAAACTATTTTCTGAGATTGGACACTAAAGTGAATTGGTCTTGTATGGTGGAGACACAAAACGGGATTTAGAGCCTCTATAACTGGGCTATCTTAATACATGAGAGGTAGACATATAATAGAGCTAAAATCACCCTAAAAACTAAGATAATTAACATTGAATTGACAAAATAATATTTTCTCAAAAACTATTTTCTGAGATTGGACACTAAAGTGAATTGGTCTTGTATGGTGGAGACACAAAACGGGATTTAGAGCCTCTATAACTGGGCTATCTTAATACATGAGAGGTAGACATATAATAGAGCTAAAATCACCCTAAAAACTAAGATAATTAACATTGAATTGACAAAATAATATTTTCTCAAAAACTATTTTCTGAGATTGGACACTAAAGTGAATTGGTCTTGTATGGTGGAGACACAAAACGGGATTTAGAGCCTCTATAACTGGGCTATCTTAATACATGAGAGGTAGACATATAATAGAGCTAAAATCACCCTAAAAACTAAGATAATTAACATTGAATTGACAAAATAATATTTTCTCAAAAACTATTTTCTGAGATTGGACACTAAAGTGAATTGGTCTTGTATGGTGGAGACACAAAACGGGATTTAGAGCCTCTATAACTGGGCTATCTTAATACAAGAGACGTAGACACATAATAGAGCTAAAATCACCCTAAAAACTAGGCTAATTAACATTGAATTGACAAAATAATATTTTCTCAAAAACTATTTTCTGAGATTGGACACTAAAGTGAATTGGTCTTGTATGGTGGAGACACAAAACGGGAATCAGAGCCTCTATAACTGGGCTATCTACATACACGAGAGGTAGACACATAATAGAGCTAAAATCACCCTAAAAACTAGGCTAATTAACATTGAATTGACAAAATAATATTTTCTCAAAAACTATTTTCTGAGATTGGACACTAAAGTGAATTGGTCTTGTATGGTGGAGACATAAAAACGGGATTTAGAGCCTCTATAACTGGGCTATCTTAATACACGAGAGGTAGACACATAATAGAGCTAAAATCACCCTAAAAACTAGGCTAATTAACATTGAATTGACAAAATAATATTTTCTCAAAAACTATTTTCTGAGATTGGACACTAAAGTGAATTGGTCTTGTATGGTGGAGACATAAAAACGGGATTTAGAGCCTCTATAACTGGGCTATCTTAATACACGAGAGGTAGACACATAATAGAGCTAAAATCACCCTAAAAACTAGGCTAATTAACATTGAATTGACAAAATAATATTTTCTCAAAAACTATTTTCTGAGATTGGACACTAAAGTGAATTGGTCTTGTATGGTGGAGACATAAAAACGGGATTTAGAGCCTCTATAACTGGGCTATCTTAATACACGAGAGGTAGACATATAATAGAGCTAAAATCACCCTAAAAACTAGGCTAATTAACATTGAATTGACAAAATAATATTTTCTCAAAAACTATTTTCTGAGATTGGACACTAAAGTGAATTGGTCTTGTATGGTGGAGACACAAAACGGGATTTAGAGCCTCTATAACTGGGCTATCTACATACACGAGAGGTAGACATATAATAGAGCTAAAATCACCCTAAAAACTAGGCTAATTAACATTGAATTGACAAAATAATATTTTCTCAAAAACTATTTTCTGAGATTGGACACTAAAGTGAATTGGTCTTGTATGGTGGAGACACAAAACGGGATTTAGAGCCTCTATAACTGGGCTATCTTAATACATGAGAGGTAGACATATAATAGAGCTAAAATCACCCTAAAAACTAAGATAATTAACATTGAATTGACAAAATAATATTTTCTCAAAAACTATTTTCTGAGATTGGACACTAAAGTGAATTGGTCTTGTATGGTGGAGACACAAAACGGGATTTAGAGCCTCTATAACTGGGCTATCTTAATACATGAGAGGTAGACATATAATAGAGCTAAAATCACCCTAAAAACTAAGATAATTAACATTGAATTGACAAAATAATATGTTCTCAAAAACTATTTTCTGAGATTGGACACTAAAGTGAATTGGTCTTGTATGGTGGAGACACAAAACGGGATTTAGAGCCTCTATAACTGGGCTATCTTAATACATGAGAGGTAGACATATAATAGAGCTAAAATCACCCTAAAAACTAAGATAATTAACATTGAATTGACAAAATAATATTTTCTCAAAAACTATTTTCTGAGATTGGACACTAAAGTGAATTGGTCTTGTATGGTGAAGACACAAAACGGGATTTAGAGCCTCTATAACTGGGCTATCTTAATACAAGAGAGGTAGACACATAATAGAGCTAAAATCACCCTAAAAACTAGGCTAATTAACATTGAATTGACAAAATAATATTTTCTCAAAAACTATTTTCTGAGATTGGACACTAAAGTGAATTGGTCTTGTATGGTGGAGACACAAAACGGGATTTAGAGCCTCTATAACTGGGCTATCTTAATACAAGAGAGGTAGACACATAATAGAGCTAAAATCACCCTAAAAACTAGGCTAATTAACATTGAATTGACAAAATAATATTTTCTCAAAAACTATTTTCTGAGATTGGACACTAAAGTGAATTGGTCTTGTATGGTGGAGACACAAAACGGGATTTAGAGCCTCTATAACTGGGCTATCTTAATACAAGAGAGGTAGACACATAATAGAGCTAAAATCACCCTAAAAACTAGGCTAATTAACATTGAATTGACAAAATAATATTTTCTCAAAAACTATTTTCTGAGATTGGACACTAAAGTGAATTGGTCTTGTATGGTGGAGACATAAAAACGGGATTTAGAGCCTCTATAACTGGGCTATCTTAATACAAGAGAGGTAGACATATAATAGAGCTAAAATCACCCTAAAAACTAGGCTAATTAACATTGAATTGACAAAATAATATTTTCTCAAAAACTATTTTCTGAGATTGGACACTAAAGTGAATTGGTCTTGTATGGTGGAGACATAAAACGGGATTTAGAGCCTCTATAACTGGGCTATCTTAATACACGAGAGGTAGACATATAATAGAGCTAAAATCACCCTAAAAACTAGGCTAATTAACATTGAATTGACAAAATAATATTTTCTCAAAAACTATTTTCTGAGATTGGACACTAAAGTGAATTGGTCTTGTATGGTGGAGACATAAAACGGGATTTAGAGCCTCTATAACTGGGCTATCTTAATACACGAGAGGTAGACATATAATAGAGCTAAAATCACCCTAAAAACTAGGCTAATTAACATTGAATTGACAAAATAATATTTTCTCAAAAACTATTTTCTGAGATTGGACACTAAAGTGAATTGGTCTTGTATGGTGGAGACATAAAACGGGATTTAGAGCCTCTATAACTGGGCTATCTTAATACACTAGAGGTAGACATATAATAGAGCTAAAATCACCCTAAAAACTAGGCTAATTAACATTGAATTGACAAAATAATATTTTCTCAAAAACTATTTTCTGAGATTGGACACTAAAGTGAATTGGTCTTGTATGGTGGAGACATAAAACGGGATTTAGAGCCTCTATAACTGGGCTATCTACACGAGAGGTAGACATATAATAGAGCTAAAATCACCCTAAAAACTAGGCTAATTAACATTGAATTGACAAAATAATATTTTCTCAAAAACTATTTTCTGAGATTGGACACTAAAGTGAATTGGTCTTGTATGGTGGAGACATAAAACGGGATTTAGAGCCTCTATAACTGGGCTATCTACACGAGAGGTAGACATATAATAGAGCTAAAATCACCCTAAAAACTAGGCTAATTAACATTGAATTGACAAAATAATATTTTCTCAAAAACTATTTTCTGAGATTGGACACTAAAGTGAATTGGTCTTGTATGGTGGAGACATAAAACGGGATTTAGAGCCTCTATAACTGGGCTATCTACACGAGAGGTAGACATATAATAGAGCTAAAATCACCCTAAAAACTAGGCTAATTAACATTGAATTGACAAAATAATATAAACGGGATTTAGAGCCTCTATAACTGGGCTATCTACACGAGAGGTAGACATATAATAGAGCTAAAATCACCCTAAAAACTAGGCTAATTAACATTGAATTGACAAAATAATATTTTCTCAAAAACTATTTTCTGAGATTGGACACTAAAGTAAATTGGTCTTGTATGGTGGAGACACAAAACACGATTTAGAGCCCCTATAACTGGGCTATCTTAATACATGAGAGGTAGACATATAATAGAGCTAAAATCACCCTAAAACCTAGGCTAATTAACATTGAATTGACAAAATAATATTTTCTCAAAAACTATTTTCTGAGATTGGACACTAAAGTTAATTGGTCTTGTATGGTGGAGACACAAAACACGATTTAGAGCCCCTATAACTGGGCTATCTTAATACATGAGAGGTAGACATATAATAGAGCTAAAATCACCCTAAAACCTAGGCTAATTAACATTGAATTGACAAAATAATATTTTCTTAAAAACTATTTTCTGAGATTGGACACTAAAGTGAATTGGTCTTGTATGGTGGAGACACAAAACACGATTTAGAGCCCCTATAACTGGGCTATCTTAATACATGAGAGGTAGACATATAATAGAGCTAAAATCACCCTAAAAACTAAGATAATTAACATTGAATTGACAAAATAATATTTTCTCAAAAACTATTTTCTGAGATTGGACACTAAAGTGAATTGGTCTTGTATGGTGGAGACATAAAACGGGATTTAGAGCCTCTATAACTGGGCTATCTTAATATATGAGAGGTAGACATATAATAGAGCTAAAATCACCCTAAAAACTAGGCTAATTAACATTGAATTGACAAAATAATATTTTCTCAAAAACTATTTTCTGAGATTGGACACTAAAGTGAATTGGTCTTGTATGGTGGAGACACAAAACGGGATTTAGAGCTAAAATCACCCTAAAAACTAAGATAATTAACATTGAATTGACAAAATAATAATTTGGGATTTAGAGCCTCTATAACTGGGCTATCTTAATACATGAGAGGTAGACACATAATAGAGCTAAAATCACCCTAAAAACTAAGATAATTAACATTGAATTGACAAAATAATATTTTCTCAAAAACTATTTTCTGAGATTGGACACTAAAGTGAATTGGTCTTGTATGGTGGAGACACAAAACGGGATTTAGAGCCTCTATAACTGGGCTATCTTAATACATGAGAGGTAGACACATAATAGAGCTAAAATCACCCTAAAAACTAAGATAATTAACATTGAATTGACAAAATAATAATTTCTCAAAAACTATTTTCTGAGATTGGACACTAAAGTGAATTGGTCTTGTATGGTGGAGACATAAAAACGGGATTTAGAGCCCCTATAACTGGGCTATCTTAATACACGAGAGGTAGACACATAATAGAGCTAAAATCACCCTAAAAACTAAGATAATTAACATTGAATTGACAAAATAATAATTTCTCAAAAACTATTTTCTGAGATTGGACACTAAAGTGAATTGGTCTTGTATGGTGGAGACATAACAACGGGATTTAGAGCCCCTATAACTGGGCTATCTTAATACACGAGAGGTAGACACATAATAGAGCTAAAATCACCCTAAAAACTAAGATAATTAACATTGAATTGACAAAATAATAATTTCTCAAAAACTATTTTCTGAGATTGGACACTAAAGTGAATTGGTCTTGTATGGTGGAGACATAAAAACGGGATTTAGAGCCCCTATAACTGGGCTATTAGAGCCTCTATAACTGGGCTATCTTAATACACGAGAGGTAGACATATAATAGAGCTAAAATCACCCTAAAACCTAGGCTAATTAACATTGAATTGACAAAATAATATTTTCTCAAAAACTATTTTCTGAGATTGGACACTAAAGTGAATTGGTCTTGTATGGTGGAGACATAAAACGGGATTTAGAGCCTCTATAACTGGGCTATCTTAATACATGAGAGGTAGACATATAATAGAGCTAAAATCACCCTAAAACCTAGGCTAATTAACATTGAATTGACAAAATAATATTTTCTCAAAAACTATTTTCTGAGATTGGACACTAAAGTGAATTGGTCTTGTATGGTGGAGACACAAAACGGGATTTAGAGCCTCTATAACTGGGCTATCTTAATACATGAGAGGTAGACATATAATAGAGCTAAAATCACCCTAAAAACTAAGATAATTAACATTGAATTGACAAAATAATATTTTCTCAAAAACTATTTTCTGAGATTGGACACTAAAGTGAATTGGTCTTGTATGGTGGAGACATAAAACGGGATTTAGAGCCTCTATAACTGGGCTATCTTAATACATGAGAGGTAGACATATAATAGAGCTAAAATCACCCTAAAAACTAAGATAATTAACATTGAATTGACAAAATAATATTTTCTCAAAAACTATTTTCTGAGATTGGACACTAAAGTGAATTGGTCTTGTATGGTGGAGACATAAAATGGGATTTAGAGCCTCTATAACTGGGCTATCTTAATACATGAGAGGTAGACATATAATAGAGCTAAAATCACCCTAAAATCTAGGCTAATTAACATTGAATTGACAAAATAATATTTTCTCAAAAACTATTTTCTGAGATTGGACACTAAAGTGAATTGGTCTTGTATGGTGGAGACATAAAACGGGATTTAGAGCCTCTATAACTGGGCTATCTTAATACATGAGAGGTAGACATATAATAGAGCTAAAATCACCCTAAAATCTAGGCTAATTAACATTGAATTGACAAAATAATATTTTCTCAAAAACTATTTTCTGAGATTGGACACTAAAGTGAATTGGTCTTGTATGGTGGAGACACAAAACGGGATTTAGAGCCCCTATAACTGGGCTATCTTAATACATGAGAGGTAGACATATAATAGAGCTAAAATCACCCTAAAAACTAAGATAATTAACATTGAATTGACAAAATAATATTTTCTCAAAAACTATTTTCTGAGATTGGACACTAAAGTGAATTGGTCTTGTATGGTGGAGACACAAAACGGGATTTAGAGCCTCTATAACTGGGCTATCTTAATACATGAGAGGTAGACACATAATAGAGCTAAAATCACCCTAAAAACTAAGATAATTAACATTGAATTGACAAAATAATATTTTCTCAAAAACTATTTTCTGAGATTGGACACTAAAGTGAATTGGTCTTGTATGGTGGAGACACAAAACGGGATTTAGAGCCTCTATATCTGGGCTATCTTAATACACGAGAGGTAGACATATAATAGAGCTAAAATCACTATAAAAACTAAGATAATTAACATTGAATTGACAAAATAATATTTTCTCAAAAACTATTTTCTGAGATTGGACACTAAAGTGAATTGGTCTTGTATGGTGGAGACATAAAACGGGATTTAGAGCCAATAAAACTGGGCTATCTTAATACACGAGAGGTAGACATATAATAGAGCTAAAATCACCCTAAAAACTAGTCTAATTAACATTGAATTGACAAAATAATATTTTCTCAAAAACTATTTTCTGAGATTGGACACTAAAGTGAATTGGTCTTGTATGGTGGAGACATAAAACGGGATTTAGAGCCTCTATAACTGGGCTATCTACATGAGAGGTAGACATATAATAGAGCTAAAATCACCCTAAAAACTAGTCTAATTAACATTGAATTGACAAAATAATATTTTCTCAAAAACTATTTTCTGAGATTGGACACTAAAGTGAATTGGTCTTGTATGGTGGAGACATAAAACGGGATTTAGAGCCTCTATAACTGGGCTATCTTAATACATGAGAGGTAGACATATAATAGAGCTAAAATCACCCTAAAAACTAAGATAATTAACATTGAATTGACAAAATAATATTTTCTCAAAAACTATTTTCTGAGATTGGACACTAAAGTGAATTGGTCTTGTATGGTGGAGACACAAAACGGGATTTAGAGCCTCTATAACTGGGCTATCTACATGAGAGATAGACATATAATAGAGCTAAAATCACCCTAAAAACTAAGATAATTAACATTGAATTGACAAAATAATATTTTCTCAAAAACTATTTTCTGAGATTGGACACTAAAATGAATTGGTCTTGTATGGTGGAGACACAAAACGGGATTTAGAGCCTCTATAACTGGGCTATCTTAATACATGAGAGGTAGACATATAATAGAGCTAAAATCACCCTAAAAACTAAGATAATTAACATTGAATTGACAAAATAATATTTTCTCAAAAACTATTTTCTGAGATTGGACACTAAAGTGAATTGGTCTTGTATGGTGGAGACATAAAACGGGATTTCGAGCCTCTATAACTGGGCTATCTACACGAGAGGTAGACATATAATAGAGCTAAAATCACCCTAAAAACTAAGATAATTAACATTGAATTGACAAAATAATATTTTCTCAAAACTATTTTCTGAGATTGGACACTAAAGTGAATTGGTCTTGTATGGTGGAGACATAAAACGGGATTTAGAGCCTCTATAACTGGGCTATCTACACGAGAGGTAGACATATAATAGAGCTAAAATCACCCTAAAAACTAAGATAATTAACATTGAATTGACAAAATAATATTTTCTCAAAAACTATTTTCTGAGATTGGACACTAAAGTGAATTGGTCTTGTATGGTGGAGACATAAAACGGGATTTAGAGCCTCTATAACTGGGCTATCTACACGAGAGGTAGACATATAATAGAGCTAAAATCACCCTAAAAACTAAGATAATTAACATTGAATTGACAAAATAATATTTTCTCAAAAACTATTTTCTGAGATTGGACACTAAAGTGAATTGGTCTTGTATGGTGGAGACATAAAACGGGAATTAGAGCCTCTATAACTGGGCTATCTACACGAGAGGTAGACATATAATAGAGCTAAAATCACCCTAAAAACTAGTCTAATTAACATTGAATTGACAAAATAATATTTTCTTAAAAACTATTTTCTGAGATTGGACACTAAAGTGAATTGGTCTTGTATGGTGGAGACATAAAACGGGATTTAGAGCCTCTATAACTGGGCTATCTACACGAGAGGTAGACATATAATAGAGCTAAAATCACCCTAAAAACTAGTCTAATTAACATTGAATTGACAAAATAATATTTTCTCAAAAACTATTTTCTGAGATTGGACACTAAAGTGAATTGGTCTTGTATGGTGGAGACATAAAACGGGATTTAGAGCCTCTATAACTGGGCTATCTACACGAGAGGTAGACATATAATAGAGCTAAAATCACCCTAAAAACTAAGATAATTAACATTGAATTGACAAAATAATAATTTCTCAAAAACTATTTTCTGAGATTGGACACTAAAGTGATTTGGTCTTGTATGGTGGAGACACAAAACGGGATTTAGAGCCTCTATAACTGGGCTATCTACACGAGAGGTAGACATATAATACAGCTAAAATCACCCTAAAAACTAAGATAATTTACATTGAATTGACAAAATAATAATTTCTCAAAAACTATTTTCTGAGATTGGACACTAAAGTGATTTGGTCTTGTATGGTGGAGACACAAAACGGGATTTAGAGCCTCTATAACTGGGCTATCTACAGGAGAGGTAGACATATAATACAGCTAAAATCACCCTAAAAACTAAGATAATTAACATTGAATTGACAAAATAATAATTTCTCAAAAACTATTTTCTGAGATTGGACACTAAAGTGATTTGGTCTTGTATGGTGGAGACACAAAACGGGATTTAGAGCCTCTATAACTGGGCTATCTTAATACATGAGAGGTAGACATATAATACAGCTAAAATCACCCTAAAAACTAAGATAATTAACATTGAATTGACAAAATAATATTTTCTCAAAAACTATTTTCTGAGATTGGACACTAAAGTGAATTGGTCTTGTATGGTGGAGACACAAAACGGGATTTAGAGCCTCTATAACTGGGTTATCTTAATACATGAGAGGTAGACACATAATAGAGCTAAAATCACCCTAAATACTAAGATAATTAACATTGAATTGACAAAATAATATTTTCTCAAAAACTATTTTCTGAGATTGGACACTAAAGTGAATTGGTCTTGTATGGTGGAGACATAAAACGGGATTTAGAGCCAATAAAACTGGGCTATCTTAATACACGAGAGGTAGACATATAATAGAGCTAAAATCACCCTAAAAACTAGTCTAATTAACATTGAATTGACAAAATAATATTTTCTCAAAAACTATTTTCTGAGATTGGACACTAAAGTGAATTGGTCTTGTATGGTGGAGACATAAAACGGGATTTAGAGCCTCTATAACTGGGCTATCTACATGAGAGGTAGACATATAATAGAGCTAAAATCACCCTAAAAACTAAGATAATTAACATTGAATTGACAAAATAATAATTTCTCAAAAACTATTTTCTGAGATTGGACACTAAAGTGATTTGGTCTTGTATGGTGGAGACACACAACGGGATTTAGAGCCTCTATAACTGGGCTATCTTAATACATGAGAGGTAGACATATAATAGAGCTAAAATCACCCTAAAAACTAAGATAATTAACATTGAATTGACAAAATAATAATTTCTCAAAAACTATTTTCTGAGATTGGACACTAAAGTGATTTGGTCTTGTATGGTGGAGACACAAAACGGGATTTAGAGCCTCTATAACTGGGCTATCTTAATACATGAGAGGTAGACATATAATACAGCTAAAATCACCCTAAAAACTAAGATAATTAACATTGAATTGACAAAATAATAATTTCTCAAAAACTATTTTCTGAGATTGGACACTAAAGTGATTTGGTCTTGTATGGTGGAGACACAAAACGGGATTTAGAGCCTCTATAACTGGGCTATCTTAATACATGAGAGGTAGACATATAATACAGCTAAAATCACCCTAAAAACTAAGATAATTAACATTGAATTGACAAAATAATAATTTCTCAAAAACTATTTTCTGAGATTGGACACTAAAGTGAATTGGTCTTGTATGGTGGAGACATAAAACGGGATTTAGAGCCTCTATAACTGGGCTATCTACACGAGAGGTAGACATATAATAGAGCTAAAATCACCCTAAAAACTAAGATAATTAACATTGAATTGACAAAATAATATTTTCTCAAAAACTATTTTCTGAGATTGGACACTAAAGTGAATTGGTCTTGTATGGTGGAGACATAAAACGGGATTTAGAGCCTCTATAACTGGGCTATCTACACGAGAGGTAGACATATAATAGAGCTAAAATCACCCTAAAAACTAAGATAATTAACATTGAATTGACAAAATAATATTTTCTCAAAAACTATTTTCTGAGATTGGACACTAAAGTGAATTGGTCTTGTATGGTGGAGACATAAAACGGGATTTAGAGCCTCTATAACTGGGCTATCTACACGAGAGGTAGACATATAATAGAGCTAAAATCACCCTAAAAACTAGTCTAATTAACATTGAATTGACAAAATAATATTTTCTCAAAAACTATTTTCTGAGATTGGACACTAAAGTGAATTGGTCTTGTATGGTGGAGACATAAAACGGGATTTAGAGCCTCTATAACTGGGCTATCTACACGAGAGGTAGACATATAATAGAGCTAAAATCACCCTAAAAACTAGTCTAATTAACATTGAATTGACAAAATAATATTTTCTCAAAAACTATTTTCTGAGATTGGACACTAAAGTGAATTGGTCTTGTATGGTGGAGACATAAAACGGGATTTAGAGCTTCTATAACTGGGCTATCTTAATACACGAGAGGTAGACATATAATAGAGCTAAAATCACCCTAAAAACTAGTCTAATTAACATTGAATTGACAAAATAATATTTTCTCAAAAACTATTTTCTGAGATTGGACACTAAAGTGAATTGGTCTTGTATGGTGGAGACATAAAACGGGATTTAGAGCCTCTATAACTGGGCTATCTTAATACATGAGAGGTAGACACATAATAGAGCTAAAATCACCCTAAAAACTAGTCTAATTAACATTGAATTGACAAAATAATATTTTCTCAAAAACTATTTTCTGAGATTGGACACTAAAGTGAATTGGTCTTGTATGGTGGAGACACAAAACGGGATTTAGAGCCTCTATAACTGGGCTATCTTAATACATGAGAGGTAGACACATAATAGAGCTAAAATCACCCTAAAAACTAGTCTAATTAACATTGAATTGACAAAATAATAATTTCTCAAAAACTATTTTCTGAGATTGGACACTAAAGTGAATTGGTCTTGTATGGTGGAGACATAAAACGGGATTTAGAGCCAATAAAACTGGGCTATCTTAATACACGAGAGGTAGACATATAATAGAGCTAAAATCACCCTAAAAACTAGTCTAATTAACATTGAATTGACAAAATAATATTTTCTCAAAAACTATTTTCTGAGATTGGACACTAAAGTGAATTGGTCTTGTATGGTGGAGACATAAAACGGGATTTAGAGCCTCTATAATTGGGCTATCTACATGAGAGGTAGACATATAATAGAGCTAAAATCACCCTAAAAACTAAGATAATTAACATTGAATTGACAAAATAATAATTTCTCAAAAACTATTTTCTGAGATTGGACACTAAAGTGATTTGGTCTTGTATGGTGGAGACACAAAACGGGATTTAGAGCCTCTATAACTGGGCTATCTTAATACATGAGAGGTAGACATATAATACAGCTAAAATCACCCTAAAAACTAAGATAATTAACATTGAATTGACAAAATAATAATTTCTCAAAAACTATTTTCTGAGATTGGACACTAAAGTGATTTGGTCTTGTATGGTGGAGACACAAAACGGGATTTAGAGCCTCTATAACTGGGCTATCTTAATACATGAGAGGTAGACATATAATACAGCTAAAATCACCCTAAAAACTAAGATAATTAACATTGAATTGACAAAATAATAATTTCTCAAAAACTATTTTCTGAGATTGGACACTAAAGTGATTTGGTCTTGTATGGTGGAGACACAAAACGGGATTTAGAGCCTCTATAACTGGGCTATCTTAATACATGAGAGGTAGACATATAATACAGCTAAAATCACCCTAAAAACTAAGATAATTAACATTGAATTGACAAAATAATAATTTCTCAAAAACTATTTTCTGAGATTGGACACTAAAGTGATTTGGTCTTGTATGGTGGAGACACAAAACGGGATTTAGAGCCTCTATAACTGGGCTATCTTAATACATGAGAGGTAGACATATAATACAGCTAAAATCACCCTAAAAACTAAGATAATTAACATTGAATTGACAAAATAATAATTTCTCAAAAACTATTTTCTGAGATTGGACACTAAAGTGAATTGGTCTTGTATGGTGGAGACATAAAACGGGATTTAGAGCCTCTATAACTGGGCTATCTACACGAGAGGTAGACATATAATAGAGCTAAAATCACCCTAAAAACTAAGATAATTAACATTGAATTGACAAAATAATATTTTCTCAAAAACTATTTTCTGAGATTGGACACTAAAGTGAATTGGTCTTGTATGGTGGAGACATAAAACGGGATTTAGAGCCTCTATAACTGGGCTATCTACACGAGAGGTAGACATATAATAGAGCTAAAATCACCCTAAAAACTAAGATAATTAACATTGAATTGACAAAATAATATTTTCTCAAAAACTATTTTCTGAGATTGGACACTAAAGTGAATTGGTCTTGTATGGTGGAGACATAAAACGGGATTTAGAGCCTCTATAACTGGGCTATCTACACGAGAGGTAGACATATAATAGAGCTAAAATCACCCTAAAAACTAGTCTAATTAACATTGAATTGACAAAATAATATTTTCTCAAAAACTATTTTCTGAGATTGGACACTAAAGTGAATTGGTCTTGTATGGTGGAGACATAAAACGGGATTTAGAGCCTCTATAACTGGGCTATCTACACGAGAGGTAGACATATAATAGAGCTAAAATCACCCTAAAAACTAGTCTAATTAACATTGAATTGACAAAATAATATTTTCTCAAAAACTATTTTCTGAGATTGGACACTAAAGTGAATTGGTCTTGTATGGTGGAGACATAAAACGGGATTTAGAGCCTCTATAACTGGGCTATCTTAATACACGAGAGGTAGACATATAATAGAGCTAAAATCACCCTAAAAACTAGTCTAATTAACATTGAATTGACAAAATAATATTTTCTCAAAAAACTATTTTCTGAGATTGGACACTAAAGTGAATTGGTCTTGTATGGTGGAGACATAAAACGGGATTTAGAGCCTCTATAACTGGGCTATCTTAATACATGAGAGGTAGACACATAATAGAGCTAAAATCACCCTAAAAACTAGTCTAATTAACATTGAATTGACAAAATAATATTTTCTCAAAAACTATTTTCTGAGATTGGACACTAAAGTGAATTGGTCTTGTATGGTGGAGACACAAAACGGGATTTAGAGCCTCTATAACTGGGCTATCTTAATACATGAGAGGTAGACACATAATAGAGCTAAAATCACCCTAAAAACTAGTCTAATTAACATTGAATTGACAAAATAATAATTTCTCAAAAACTATTTTCTGAGATTGGACACTAAAGTGAATTGGTCTTGTATGGTGGAGACACAAAACGGGATTTAGAGCCTCTATAACTGGGCTATCTTAATACATGAGAGGTAGACACATAATAGAGCTAAAATCACCCTAAAAACTAAGATAATTAACATTGAATTGACAAAATAATAATTTCTCAAAAACTATTTTCTGAGATTGGACACTAAAGTGATTTGGTCTTGTATGGTGGAGACACAAAACGGGATTTAGAGCCTCTATAACTGGGCTATCTTAATACATGAGAGGTAGACATATAATACAGCTAAAATCACCCTAAAAACTAAGATAATTAACATTGAATTGACAAAATAATAATTTCTCAAAAACTATTTTCTGAGATTGGACACTAAAGTGATTTGGTCTTGTATGGTGGAGACACAAAACGGGATTTAGAGCCTCTATAACTGGGCTATCTTAATACATGAGAGGTAGACATATAATACAGCTAAAATCACCCTAAAAACTAAGATAATTAACATTGAATTGACAAAATAATATTTTCTCAAAAACTATTTTCTGAGATTGGACACTAAAGTGATTTGGTCTTGTATGGTGGAGACACAAAACGGGATTTAGAGCCTCTATAACTGGGCTATCTACACGAGAGGTAGACATATAATACAGCTAAAATCACCCTAAAAACTAAGATAATTAACATTGAATTGACAAAATAATATTTTCTCAAAAACTATTTTCTGAGATTGGACACTAAAGTGAATTGGTCTTGTATGGTGGAGACATAAAACGGGATTTAGAGCCTCTATAACTGGGCTATCTACATGAGAGGTAGACATATAATAGAGCTAAAATCACCCTAAAAACTAAGATAATTAACATTGAATTGACAAAATAATATTTTCTCAAAAACTATTTTCTGAGATTGGACACTAAAGTGAATTGGTCTTGTATGGTGGAGACACAAAACGGGATTTAGAGCCCCTATAACTGGGCTATCTTAATACATGAGAGGTAGACATATAATAGAGCTAAAATCACCCTAAAAACTAAGATAATTAACATTGAATTGACAAAATAATATTTTCTCAAAAACTATTTTCTGAGATTGGACACTAAAGTGAATTGGTCTTGTATGGTGGAGACACAAAACGGGATTTAGAGCCTCTATAACTGGGCTATCTTAATACATGAGAGGTAGACATATAATAGAGCTAAAATCACCCTAAAAACTAAGATAATTAACATTGAATTGACAAAATAATATTTTCTCAAAAACTATTTTCTGAGATTGGACACTAAAGTGAATTGGTCTTGTATGGTGGAGACACAAAACGGGATTTAGAGCCTCTATAACTGGGCTATCTACACGAGAGGTAGACACATAATAGAGCTAAAATCACCCTAAAAACTAAGATAATTAACATTGAATTGACAAAATAATAATTTCTCAAAAACTATTTTCTGAGATTGGACACTAAAGTGAATTGGTCTTGTATGGTGGAGACACAAAACGGGATTTAGAGCCTCTATAACTGGGCTATCTACACGAGAGGTAGACATATAATACAGCTAAAATCACCCTAAAAACTAAGATAATTAACATTGAATTGACAAAATAATAGTTTCTCAAAAACTATTTTCTGAGATTGGACACTAAAGTGATTTGGTCTTGTATGGTGGAGACACAAAACGGGATTTAGAGCCTCTATAACTGGGCTATCTACACGAGAGGTAGACATATAATACAGCTAAAATCACCCTAAAAACTAAGATAATTAACATTGAATTGACAAAATAATATAAACGGGATTTAGAGCCTCTATAACTGGGCTACCTACACGAGAGGTAGACATATAATACAGCTAAAATCACCCTAAAAACTAAGATAATTAACATTGAATTGACAAAATAATATTTTCTCAAAAACTATTTTCTGAGATTGGACACTAAAGTGAATTGGTCTTGTATGGTGGAGACATAAAACGGGATTTAGAGCCTCTATAACTGGGCTATCTTAATACACGAGAGGTAGACATATAATAGAGCTAAAATCACCCTAAAAACTAAGATAATTAACATTGAATTGACAAAATAATATAAACGGGATTTAGAGCCTCTATAACTGGGCTATCTACACGAGAGGTAGACATATAACACAGCTAAAATCACCCTAAAAACTAAGATAATTAACATTGAATTGACAAAATAATAATTTCTCAAAAACTATTTTCTGAGATTGGACACTAAAGTGAATTGGTCTTGTATGGTGGAGACACAAAACGGGATTTAGAGCCTCTATAACTGGGCTATCTACACGAGAGGTAGACATATAATAGAGCTAAAATCACCCTAAAAACTAAGATAATTAACATTGAATTGACAAAATAATATAAACGGGATTTAGAGCCTCTATAACTGGGCTATCTACACGAGAGGTAGACATATAATACAGCTAAAATCACCCTAAAAACTAAGATAATTAACATTGAATTGACAAAATAATAATTTCTCAAAAACTATTTTCTGAGATTGGACACTAAAGTGAATTGGTCTTGTATGGTGGAGACACAAAACGGGATTTAGAGCCTCTATAACTGGGCTATCTACACGAGAGGTAGACATATAATAGAGCTAAAATCACCCTAAAAACTAAGATAATTAACATTGAATTGACAAAATAATATAAACGGGATTTAGAGCCTCTATAACTGGGCTATCTACACGAGAGGTAGACATATAACACAGCTAAAATCACCCTAAAAACTAAGATAATTAACATTGAATTGACAAAATAATAATTTCTCAAAAACTATTTTCTGAGATTGGACACTAAAGTGAATTGGTCTTGTATGGTGGAGACACAAAACGGGATTTAGAGCCTCTATAACTGGGCTATCTACACGAGAGGTAGACATATAATAGAGCTAAAATCACCCTAAAAACTAAGATAATTAACATTGAATTGATAAAATAATATTTTCTCAAAAACTATTTTCTGAGATTGGACACTAAAGTGAATTGGTCTTGTATGGTGGAGACACAAAACGGGATTTAGAGCCTCTATAACTGGGCTATCTACACGAGAGGTAGACATATAATAGAGCTAAAATCACCCTAAAAACTAAGATAATTAACATTAAATTGACAAAATAATATTTTCTCAAAAACTATTTTCTGAGATTGGACACTAAAGTGAATTGGTCTTGTATGGTGGAGACATAAAACGGGATTTAGAGCCTCTATAACTGGGCTATCTACACGAGAGGTAGACATATAATAGAGCTAAAATCACCCTAAAAACTAAGATAATTAACATTGAATTGACAAAATAATATTTTCTCAAAAACTATTTTCTGAGATTGGACACTAAAGTGAATTGGTCTTGTATGGTGGAGACATAAAACGGGATTTAGAGCCTCTATAACTGGGCTATCTACACGAGAGGTAGACATATAATAGAGCTAAAATCACCCTAAAAACTAGTCTAATTAACATTGAATTGACAAAATAATATTTTCTCAAAAACTATTTTCTGAGATTGGACACTAAAGTGAATTGGTCTTGTATGGTGGAGACATAAAACGGGATTTAGAGCCTCTATAACTGGGCTATCTACACGAGAGGTAGACATATAATAGAGCTAAAATCACCCTAAAAACTAGTCTAATTAACATTGAATTGACAAAATAATATTTTCTCAAAAACTATTTTCTGAGATTGGACACTAAAGTGAATTGGTCTTGTATGGTGGAGACATAAAACGGGATTTAGAGCCTCTATAACTGGGCTATCTACACGAGAGGTAGACATATAATAGAGCTAAAATCACCCTAAAAACTAGTCTAATTAACATTGAATTGACAAAATAATATTTTCTCAAAAACTATTTTCTGAGATTGGACACTAAAGTGAATTGGTCTTGTATGGTGGAGACATAAAACGGGATTTAGAGCCTCTATAACTGGGCTATCTACACGAGAGGTAGACATATAATAGAGCTAAAATCACCCTAAAAACTAGTCTAATTAACATTGAATTGACAAAATAATATTTTCTCAAAAACTATTTTCTGAGATTGGACACTAAAGTGAATTGGTCTTGTATGGTGGAGACATAAAACGGGATTTAGAGCCTCTATAACTGGGCTATCTACACGAGAGGTAGACATATAATAGAGCTAAAATCACCCTAAAAACTAGTCTAATTAACATTGAATTGACAAAATAATATTTTCTCAAAAACTATTTTCTGAGATTGGACACTAAAGTGAATTGGTCTTGTATGGTGGAGACATAAAACGGGATTTAGAGCCTCTATAACTGGGCTATCTTAATACATGAGAGGTAGACATATAATAGAGCTAAAATCACCCTAAAAACTAAGATAATTAACATTGAATTGACAAAATAATATTTTCTCAAAAACTATTTTCTGAGATTGGACACTAAAGTGAATTGGTCTTGTATGGTGGAGACATAAAACGGGATTTAGAGCCTCTATAACTGGGCTATCTTAATACATGAAAGGTAGACATATAATAGAGCTAAAATCACCCTAAAATCTAGGCTAATTAACATTGAATTGACAAAATAATATTTTCTCAAAAACTATTTTCTGAGATTGGACACTAAAGTGAATTGGTCTTGTATGGTGGAGACATAAAACGGGATTTAGAGCCTCTATAACTGGGCTATCTTAATACATGAGAGGTAGACATATAATAGAGCTAAAATCACCCTAAAATCTAGGCTAATTAACATTGAATTGACAAAATAATATTTTCTCAAAAACTATTTTCTGAGATTGGACACTAAAGTGAATTGGTCTTGTATGGTGGAGACACAAAACGGGATTTAGAGCCTCTATAACTGGGCTATCTTAATACATGAGAGGTAGACACATAATAGAGCTAAAATCACCCTAAAAAACTAAGATAATTAACATTGAATTGACAAAATAATAATTTCTCAAAAACTATTTTCTGAGATTGGACACTAAAGTGAATTGGTCTTGTATGGTGGAGACACAAAACGGGATTTAGAGCCCCTATAACTGGGCTATCTTAATACATGAGAGGTAGACATATAACAGAGCTAAAATCACCCTAAAAACTAAGATAATTAACATTGAATTGACAAAATAATATTTTCTCAAAAACTATTTTCTGAGATTGGACACTAAAGTGAATTGGTCTTGTATGGTGGAGACACAAAACGGGATTTAGAGCCTCTATAACTGGGCTATCTTAATACATGAGAGGTAGACACATAATAGAGCTAAAATCACCCTAAAAACTAAGATAATTAACATTGAATTGACAAAATAATATTTTCTCAAAAACTATTTTCTGAGATTGGACACTAAAGTGAATTGGTCTTGTATGGTGGAGACACAAAACGGGATTTAGAGCCTCTATATCTGGGCTATCTTAATACACGAGAGGTAGACATATAATAGAGCTAAAATCACCCTAAAAACTAAGATAATTAACATTGAATTGACAAAATAATATTTTCTCAAAAACTATTTTCTGAGATTGGACACTAAAGTGAATTGGTCTTGTATGGTGGAGACATAAAACGGGATTTAGAGCCAATAAAACTGGGCTATCTTAATACACGAGAGGTAGACATATAATAGAGCTAAAATCACCCTAAAAACTAGTCTAATTAACATTGAATTGACAAAATAATATTTTCTCAAAAACTATTTTCTGAGATTGGACACTAAAGTGAATTGGTCTTGTATGGTGGAGACATAAAACGGGATTTAGAGCCTCTATAACTGGGCTATCTACATGAGAGGTAGACATATAATAGAGCTAAAATCACCCTAAAAACTAGTCTAATTAACATTGAATTGACAAAATAATATTTTCTCAAAAACTATTTTCTGAGATTGGACACTAAAGTGAATTGGTCTTGTATGGTGGAGACACAAAACGGGATTTAGAGCCTCTATAACTGGGCTATCTACATGAGAGGTAGACATATAATAGAGCTAAAATCACCCTAAAAACTAAGATAATTAACATTGAATTGACAAAATAATATTTTCTCAAAAACTATTTTCTGAGATTGAACACTAAAGTGAATTGGTCTTGTATGGTGGAGACACAAAATGGGATTTAGAGCCTCTATAACTGGGCTATCTACATGAGAGGTAGACATATAATAGAGCTAAAATCACCCTAAAAACTAAGATAATTAACATTGAATTGACAAAATAATATTTTCTCAAAAACTATTTTCTGAGATTGGACACTAAAGTGAATTGGTCTTGTATGGTGGAGACACAAAATGGGATTTAGAGCCTCTATAACTGGGCTATCTTAATACATGAGAGGTAGACATATAATAGAGCTAAAATCACCCTAAAAACTAAGATAATTAACATTGAATTGACAAAATAATATTTTCTCAAAAACTATTTTCTGAGATTGGACACTAAAGTGAATTGGTCTTGTATGGTGGAGACATAAAACGGGATTTAGAGCCTCTATAACTGGGCTATCTACACGAGAGGTAGACATATAATAGAGCTAAAATCACCCTAAAAACTAAGATAATTAACATTGAATTGACAAAATAATATTTTCTCAAAAACTATTTTCTGAGATTGGACACTAAAGTGAATTGGTCTTGTATGGTGGAGACATAAAACGGGATTTAGAGCCTCTATAACTGGGCTATCTACACGAGAGGTAGACATATAATAGAGCTAAAATCACCCTAAAAACTAGTCTAATTAACATTGAATTGACAAAATAATATTTTCTCAAAAACTATTTTCTGAGATTGGACACTAAAGTGAATTGGTCTTGTATGGTGGAGACATAAAACGGGATTTAGAGCCTCTATAACTGGGCTATCTACACGAGAGGTAGACATATAATAGAGCTAAAATCACCCTAAAAAACTAGTCTAATTAACATTGAATTGACAAAATAATATTTTCTCAAAAACTATTTTCTGAGATTGGACACTAAAGTGAATTGGTCTTGTATGGTGGAGACATAAAACGGGATTTAGAGCCTCTATAACTGGGCTATCTACACGAGAGGTAGACATATAATAGAGCTAAAATCACCCTAAAAACTAAGATAATTAACATTGAATTGACAAAATAATAATTTCTCAAAAACTATTTTCTGAGATTGGACACTAAAGTGATTTGGTCTTGTATGGTGGAGACACAAAACGGGATTTAGAGCCTCTATAACTGGGCTATCTACACGAGAGGTAGACATATAATACAGCTAAAATCACCCTAAAAACTAAGATAATTAACATTGAATTGACAAAATAATAATTTCTCAAAAACTATTTTCTGAGATTGGACACTAAAGTGATTTGGTCTTGTATGGTGGAGACACAAAACGGGATTTAGAGCCTCTATAACTGGGCTATCTACACGAGAGGTAGACATATAATACAGCTAAAATCACCCTAAAAACTAAGATAATTAACATTGAATTGACAAAATAATAATTTCTCAAAAACTATTTTCTGAGATTGGACACTAAAGTGATTTGGTCTTGTATGGTGGAGACACAAAACGGGATTTAGAGCCTCTATAACTGGGCTATCTTAATACATGAGAGGTAGACATATAATACAGCTAAAATCACCCTAAAAACTAAGATAATTAACATTGAATTGACAAAATAATATTTTCTCAAAAACTATTTTCTGAGATTGGACACTAAAGTGAATTGGTCTTGTATGGTGGAGACATAAAACGGGATTTAGAGCCTCTATAACTGGGCTATCTTAATACATGAGAGGTAGACATATAATACAGCTAAAATCACCCTAAAAACTAAGATAATTAACATTGAATTGACAAAATAATATTTTCTCAAAAACTATTTTCTGAGATTGGACACAAAAGTGAATTGGTCTTGTATGGTGGAGACACAAAACGGGATTTAGAGCCTCTATAACTGGGCTATCTTAATACATGAGAGGTAGACACATAATAGAGTTAAAATCACCCTAAAAACTAAGATAATTAACATTGAATTGACAAAATAATATTTTCTCAAAAACTATTTTCTGAGATTGGACACTAAAGTGAATTGGTCTTGTATGGTGGAGACACAAAACGGGATTTAGAGCCTCTATATCTGGGCTATCTTAATACACGAGAGGTAGACATATAATAGAGCTAAAATCACCCTAAAAACTAAGATAATTAACATTGAATTGACAAAATAATATTTTCTCAAAACTATTTTCTGAGATTGGACACTAAAGTGAATTGGTCTTGTATGGTGGAGACATAAAACGGGATTTAGAGCCAATAAAACTGGGCTATCTTAATACACGAGAGGTAGACATATAATAGAGCTAAAATCACCCTAAAAACTAGTCTAATTAACATTGAATTGACAAAATAATATTTTCTCAAAAACTATTTTCTGAGATTGGACACTAAAGTGAATTGGTCTTGTATGGTGGAGACATAAAACGGGATTTAGAGCCTCTATAACTGGGCTATCTTAATATATGAGAGGTAGACATATAATAGAGCTAAAATCACCCTAAAAACTAAGATAATTAACATTGAATTGACAAAATAATAATTTCTCAAAAACTATTTTCTGAGATTGGACACTAAAGTGATTTGGTCTTGTATGGTGGAGACACAAAACGGGATTTAGAGCCTCTATAACTGGGCTATCTTAATACATGAGAGGTAGACATATAATAGAGCTAAAATCACCCTAAAAACTAAGATAATTAACATTGAATTGACAAAATAATAATTTCTCAAAAACTATTTTCTGAGATTGGACACTAAAGTGATTTGGTCTTGTATGGTGGAGACACAAAACGGGATTTAGAGCCTCTATAACTGGGCTATCTTAATACATGAGAGGTAGACATATAATACAGCTAAAATCACCCTAAAAACTAAGATAATTAACATTGAATTGACAAAATAATAATTTCTCAAAAACTATTTTCTGAGATTGGACACTAAAGTGAATTGGTCTTGTATGGTGGAGACATAAAACGGGATTTAGAGCCTCTATAACTGGGATATCTACATGAGAGGTAGACATATAATAGAGCTAAAATCACCCTAAAAACTAAGATAATTAACATTGAATTGACAAAATAATATTTTCTCAAAAACTATTTTCTGAGATTGGACACTAAAGTGAATTGGTCTTGTATGGTGGAGACACAAGACGGGATTTAGAGCCTCTATAACTGGGCTATCTACACGAGAGGTAGACATATAATAGAGCTAAAATCACCCTAAAAACTAAGATAATTAACATTGAATTGACAAAATAATATTTTCTCAAAAACTATTTTCTGAGATTGGACACTAAAGTGAATTGGTCTTGTATGGTGGAGACACAAAACGGGATTTAGAGCCCCTATAACTGGGCTATCTTAATACACGAGAGGTAGACATATAATAGAGCTAAAATCACCCTAAAAACTAAGATAATTAACATTGAATTGACAAAATAATAATTTCTCAAAAACTATTTTCTGAGATTGGACACTAAAGTGAATTGGTCTTGTATGGTGGAGACATAAAACGGGATTTAGAGCCTCTATAACTGGGCTATCTTAATACACGAGAGGTAGACATATAATAGAGCTAAAATCACCCTAAAAACTAAGATAATTAACATTGAATTGACAAAATAATAATTTCTCAAAAACTATTTTCTGAGATTGGACACTAAAGTGAATTGGTCTTGTATGGTGGAGACATAAAACGGGATTTAGAGCCTCTATAACTGGGCTATATTAATACAAGAGAGGTAGACATATAATAGAGCTAAAATCACCCTAAAAACTAGTCTAATTAACATTGAATTGACAAAATAATATTTTATCAAAAACTATTTTCTGAGATTGGACACTAAAGTGAATTGGTCTTGTATGGTGGAGACATAAAACGGGATTTAGAGCCTCTATAACTGGGCTATCTTAATACAAGAGAGGTAGACATATAATAGAGCTAAAATCACCCTAAAAACTAAGATAATTAACATTGAATTGACAAAATAATAATTTCTCAAAAACTATTTTCTGAGATTGGACACTAAAGTGAATTGGTCTTGTATGGTGGAGACACAAAACGGGATTTAGAGCCTCTATAACTGGGCTATCTTAATACACGAGAGGTAGACATATAATAGAGCTAAAATCACCCTAAAAACTAAGATAAATAACATTGAATTGACAAAATAATAATTTCTCAAAAACTATTTTCTGAGATTGGACACTAAAGTGAATTGGTCTTGTATGGTGGAGACATAAAACGGGATTTAGAGCCTCTATAACTGGGCTATCTTAATACAAGAGAGGTAGACATATAATAGAGCTAAAATCACCCTAAAAACTAAGATAATTAACATTGAATTGACAAAATAATAATTTCTCAAAAACTATTTTCTGAGATTGGACACTAAAGTGAATTGGTCTTGTATGGTGGAGACACAAAACGGGATTTAGAGCCTCTATAACTGGGCTATCTACACGAGAGGTAGACATATAATAGAGCTAAAATCACCCTAAAAACTAAGATAATTAACATTGAATTGACAAAATAATATTTTCTCAAAAACTATTTTCTGAGATTGGACACTAAAGTGAATTGGTCTTGTATGGTGGAGACACAAAACGGGATTTAGAGCCCCTATAACTGGGCTATCTTAATACACGAGAGGTAGACATATAATAGAGCTAAAATCACCCTAAAAACTAAGATAATTAACATTGAATTGACAAAATAATAATTTCTCAAAAACTATTTTCTGAGATTGGACACTAAAGTGAATTGGTCTTGTATGGTGGAGACATAAAACGGGATTTAGAGCCTCTATAACTGGGCTATCTTAATACACGAGAGGTAGACATATAATAGAGCTAAAATCACCCTAAAAACTAAGATAATTAACATTGAATTGACAAAATAATAATTTCTCAAAAACTATTTTCTGAGATTGGACACTAAAGTGAATTGGTCTTGTATGGTGGAGACATAAAACGGGATTTAGAGCCTCTATAACTGGGCTATATTAATACAAGAGAGGTAG
>JBAKBP010028595.1:0-28342 GCA_037953745.1 Lithodes maja | reverse complement strand
GACGGTATTTGGTTTATGTTCAGTTATATTGTCAGTGCTACATGGTTTTGTGTATTTATGTGTATCAAAATTCTTGGGAGGGGGAGGGATACGATCCTTTGCACCCGACTCACTCCTAGCTGCTGCTTCGCACCCTCGAATTAATGACAGTCGGAGGTCAGCCATTTCTGCTGCCTCCTGGAGAGTTCTAGGATTGTTTTCCTTTATATTTAATGTTAAGTCCCCGCCTGTGCACTTAAAGAACTGCTCCAAGAGAACCAGCTCACTCAACTCCTCAAAAGTAGCTGCCCTCTCAGAACGCAGCCAATGTCGTAGTGCATCAGACAAATCCCGGGCGTGTTCTAGGAAGGTAATATCCTTGTCCTTAGTAACACCCCGAAACTTCAAGCGGTAAGTTTCTGGTTGTAACTCATAGGCCCGTAGCACAGCCTTCTTTAGCTCATCATAAACTAAACAGGACTCTAAAGGTAGTGCATCATACGCTTTTTGCCCCTTTCCTAGGAGTCTTGATGAAACTAATGCTGCCCACTTTTCCTGAGGCCACTGGTGTTCCTGACACTTCTTCTCAAATCGCATAAAAAACTCAGTCACACATGATTCATCGAACACAGTAACTAGTTTAAGCAGGTGCGACAATGATTGGTCCCGATGTCTGTTACCTCCCCCAATATTTCGCCCTGTTACCTCCACTCGAGATCTCTCCAGCTCCCTGTCAGCCCGATACCTAGTAGACTCTGCCTGCAGTTCAGCCTCTCGTATAGCTGTTCTCTCTGCGGCCTCAGCCTGAGCTCTAGCAACCTCAGCCTGCACACTAGCCTGTCTCTCGGCAGCCTCAACCTGAGCTCTAGCAGCCTCAACCTGAGCTCTAGCCTGTCTTTCGGTAGCCTCAACCTGAGCTCTAGCAACCTCAACCTTGGCCATCTCAAGCCGAAACAACAAATCTGGAGTCAACCCTTGAGGAGGGGAAGGTGCATTTAATGGAGAGGGTCCCTGTGATTGAATTCCACGCTGCCATTGACCATCAACTTGGGGGTATGTACTAAATTCAGGCACCCTGACGTTTGATATGGGGGTAGAGTGGAGGGGGGGCTGGGGACCGGGGCCCCCAGTCGCCTCTCCACCCAGGTCTCTCCCTTCTAAACCCAATATCAAAGTCCTCAGCTGATCTTTCCTCATGCCACTTAAACCCTGGTGACCCTGAAGACCTGCCACACACTTTAAGCCATACTTATTCAGCTTCAACACCCTGGCAGCGGTAAGGGGCACCTCTAAAAATCTTCTAGCACCCTCCTCGCTATCGACTAGCCACTCCACAGGTCTTTCTCCCTCCGAGCCCGTATCGTGACCTGACCCATCACTGTGTTCCGATGTATTAGACATGTTTGTGTACTGCAGTAATTTTCACGGTTATAGAATGTGCCTTATCTCCTATGCAAGTATGTATATACTAATGTTATTTAAAGTCTTTAATGTGTTATATTGGTTGCTCCAAAAAAAACTATGTCCACTGTATTCCTCTAATCATAAGGAATATCAAAACAAATGACCACTATATTCCTTTGTTCAGTAAATCCTATGCAAGGTCGCCATTTGTTACGTCCTGGGATATATAAACACTGGGCTCTTTCTATTGGACTAGGTATGCGGCAACAAGCAACAACGGAAAACGCTAGATCCAACCCTTATCTATAAACCCAGGCAACAAACCACCCTAAACCGTCAAGAGTCCTGCCTGGACAACAAGGTATCCTATGACTCGGTTACAGGGTGCACGCATTATAGATTGCTGATAGTCAAGAAGGCTATATAAAAGATCACACAATTAAGTTGACTTAAAGCTTCAAGGAAAAGATAGATAACGGAATTAAATTGCAGAAACAATTTAATAACAAACTAGAAGAAAGTACATTTAACTTTACGTTAATTAATACAACTAATCACCCCTGCGTGAAAGAAGGTGAAAGCAAACAATCCTCAAAACATCATACAGGTAGACAAGATGCAGGTTTCTAAACTGCATGCGGCTACTGTAGGATCTGATGCTTAGCAAAGAAAGTATGTTACGGATTTAGAGAACTCTTAACTCATAAGCAGGAATAAATACTAGCGATAGGCCATACAGTGTATAATGGCATAGGTATAATTAAATAAAGGCAGCAACTCGCAACATAACCACATACAGGTGTGCTTCTCACTCTTAGTCAGGCAAGCCTGCTCGGACAGAGTCTCTAAGCCACACCCTGACTCACAATGCTCACAACAACGGTAAACTGTGGCACAATAACAAGCATGCAGAAATAATAAACCTCTAGCTGTTAATCTGCCAGGTGGCAGAGGTCTAGCCGGAAGGATATAGGCTTCGGATACCCGGGCTGAGGCACCTTCTCTAGCCTAGGGACGTTCCCAAGTCTGTGCGCCAAATTACTCTAATTGAAAGGGTGCTCTCTTGAGAGGCTCAGATCCCAAGTATCTGACTCTCTCCTGGCGACCCTAAAACAAAAGCAAGACATGTTAGCGCAGTGCTGAGTGGACTAGGCAAGGGCCCTCACACAACACAACACTAGACACACAGGGACACAGACAAGAAAATGCCCCCAGACTCCCACGGGTATCCTAGTAAAGTCGTGCGGGTCCACAGGACTCGCACCAGCAGACTTTACTTAAAAGATCACAAAAAGCGCCCCCTCCGGTCTAGCCCCTGCTCACCTGCCACAAGAACACACTAGCAAGCATGAAACCACCAAATATGAGACAACAAAAAAGCTTCCTAGGTCTCATTAACAATTACATCTCTGCATAAGGCCCAAAATCCTATATAATTATCTTAGAGCTCGTCGTTAATACAATAATAGATATAAGGTCTATCAAGGGGATGGGATAATTAAATAGATTGGTGAAGTAGTGGAAGGAAGGTGTACAAAGTAAGAGAGAAAGTTTCTAAGTGGGGTTGAGAGGGATAGATATCAAGGGGGTCCGAAGGGTACGACAGTGAGGTGAGCTCTGAGTCTTGAATCTGTCTGGACCCCACCCTAGGCATGCGAAATACATCCCATGCTTGGCAACACTCAACACCGTTGCCGGGTCAAAATCCTCTACCCCTTGCGTGAGTCTAAACTAAGCCTAACGTTGCGATCAAATTGGCAACATCAGGCTCGTCCCAAGCTAGACTCTCCACGCCCGCGCGAAGCAACGTCCCCCAGCCGGTCTCTCTCTCCCGCTCATCTCCTCCCACTCTCACTAGACTTACATCTTATATATTATAATGAAACGATCAACTATCGAGAATAAAAATATACTAAGATGCGTTGGTTAAGAATAAGGGCAGCTTCAAGCTGTGAAACAACATAAGAATATCCCAGACATTAGTTACATTGTCGTAGGATATATACTAAGGAAAAGCCGGCCGGCCGGCTGCCGCCAGCCGGTTTCTAAACGGCTGGGCAGCCGACACTCGCGCATGCCTGCACGTGGCTACTATGCAGGAGCGTCACAGCGGCTAGGTGAAATATACTCCACCACCCGCTCTTAGGGTGTTAATAAGCTTAGGAATGATGTATGGTAGCTAAAAGGGTTAATTGAGATAGTCTGTAGCCTTATAATTGGTAGACATCCTTCTTGAGCTGAATGTAATCATATAATAGTTGCCAGAATATAATGTAAAGAATGTTACTGGTACAGAAAGGGTTAAACATCACTATGGGGAAGTTCGTTTGGTAGTTGCTTGTAATTGTATTTGTAAGTGTAGTTGGTTCCTCTTAAATTACAGGCTTGCTTTTGCTCACCAGGAACAAATCAACACTTAAATGATATGAAAAGTCTTAATATTGACAAAGAAATGGGGCAAAAGGTCTTACCATCGCCAAACTAATGAGCTGAACTCTATACAATCTGACAACAAATGAGGCTAGACATGAGGACTACAAAGGAGTGAAAAGGAAATCAAGCAACAACATGCCAACGATATTGGACGGAGGTAATGGTTTCGACCCAATTTATATGGCTGTATGTAAACAAGATATCTCACACAGTTATACACCGATTTTGACGATATTTGGTGGGCATATAAGATATGTGCCAAGTAAGATGGAATTCAATTTATAAGGCGATCCGGATGATATGTCACACTGGTGTCATTGATACACCTTCAGCACGATGACACCATTTTACCTTTGATTCTGGCTAAAATTAAGAGGTTGTATACATTTGCAGAAAGACATGTTATTCAGAGGGTATATTGAGATTGTATTTACCGCTTTGAGTTCTAGAGTTAGATTATAAGTTAAAGAAAATGGTAACCAGAATATGATGGAAAAAAAATACGTCACCGTGCTGAAGGGGTTAAGTTTATTTTGTGACATAATCAGCATAGCCAAAGGTATGCGCTCTAGTTTGTTCTGCTATTGTTTTTTACTTAGTGTTCTTTTCACATGAAATTTCCGTGCAAGTAATTTTCATCTTCTTTTTCTAATGGGAAGTAATATGTTATATTATTATATATTATATTGATGGACCTGTGGGAAGGAGAGAGCTAATAGAGATAATTTGTATTTGTTTTCATTCCTAGAGGTACGCCTTAAAGATTAATATACTCGTCTAATTATTTTGATACTAAATTTAAAAGTACGGTTTAATATAGTCAGACAAAACATACCAATAATCATGCCAACATGTATCAATTATTGTATAATATTAGATATCAAACGATGGTACATAAAATACCTTTCTTCATCTTGTATATCATACATAATATCAATCACCATGCTATCGTCTTATAGTAGATCTTGTTAGTTTATGAAACTACTGCTTTGATTTTAGAATTATTTATTGAGATACCAATTCATCAATATTGTGTAGTAGTATGTATTAGTACACTCGGAGACCATAGTCTATAACCCACTCATAAATATTCGTGGTCCTCATATTTCTTATTATGGAAGTATATCTAATTTATGGATATATTTTTCCATACATCAACTTTAAAACAATATATACTATTTATTGAAAACCAAGTGTGACGCATGTCGAGTATGAGCATGCTGTACAGAACGCCCAGTCAGGCCCCACTCTCGCTAGGATCGTCAGGGCAGGAACTTTGGCTGTAGTCTGTGTAGAGTTTCCTAACTTAGTTTATGTGAGCCGTTGTACTATAAGTAGTATAAATATGTATTTTGTTTTCATCTGAGTCAACGAGTTCTATTTTATATCATTAGTTATAAGTATTGTGTGTGGGACTTATATGTAATGATGAGAGGAGAGAGAGAGAGATATTACGTAACGGGGACCAGTGAGTGCGCCACGCGGGCAGATAGGCCTAATTCCCTCCTCCCTCCTCCCTTCCTCCCTTTCAGCGCGTGGGAAGTTCTTTGTCGATCCCAGATTGAGAGAGAATATGACGTCATGATTGCCAGTGGGCGGTCCTTAAGTAGTTTGAGATATGCCGCTAGAGGGCCGAGTATAAAAAGAGAGGTTCTTGCCACCATTCTTCAGAACTCATCAGGCAAAGCGACTTCTCATATCCCTTGCAACTATCCATATTCTTCCGACTGATGTGAACTTTCTCTACTCTCTGAACAGCCTATCTTCTTCTCTTCTCGTCCCTGTTTAACCTCCATGACCCCTTTGGTGCAGATTTAGTCAGCCAAAGTATTATCGCTTGAGTTCTCACGAGATAAGTGCCTGTTAGATAGCCTATTTTTGGAAGGGTTAACTAGAATAGGATTGATTGATGTTTGTTGCACTCGTATATGCATTTCCCTGTGTGCGATTATTCATGTTCCTGTTTTCTGCTGGTTTAGGCAATGCTAGACTGGGATAGGGTTTCTGAGTTGTGATTTCCTATGAGTACTAGGTTGCGGTTGAACCAGTACAATTGCAACGGAGACGTGGAACGCCTAGGTGGTCTTTCTGACTGTGTACCGTGGGAGTTTAGCACTGTGTTGCGAGTGAGGGCTTTTGCCTATGCCACCCAACACTGTGTTATCTCATTTGCTTGACTTTGAGAGGATCGCCAGGAGAGAACCAGATACTAGTGATCTGGATCTCTCAAGAGAGCATCCCGTCAATTACCGTAATTTGGCCGCACAGTCTTAAGGACCTCGCTAGGCTACGAGCCGCTTGCTCAGCCATTGTCTCTTAACCTTAGATATCCCAGCTAGACTTTGCTCGACCAGCAGATACAGTATAGTATTGAAGCTTCTCCTTATGTATATTATTGTTTAAGCATTATTGATTTCATGTGTGGCACGCTTAGCTACTTCAGAGATTAGTGGCCCACGAGCACAATCTTAGTAGGCTATTGCCAGTGCATTGTCGGAGTACTTCTTCTTAATGTTTGCCATATCCTATTGCTTATTCTTATAATTCTTCTTATGTCAATTTAAAGCCTTTAATTACCAGTGAGTTATTCATTAAATTGCTGTTCAAAATCCGATACTTACTTCTTATGAGTATTCGAGAAGCATCTAACTTATCAGAAGATTCCTTGCTTGATGCTCGAGGACTATTGTTTAACGTAACGTAATAGTGCCGATCCGAAGTAGAGGGTGGAGGACTTCTTAAGTTCTTAGTTCAAGGGTGGATTACTTCGGCTTCGGCCAACACTATTCTTTAGTGTTGTAGTACTTTCTTCTTTGTTTGATTGTTGACCAGACTAGATAACTCCCGTCTTGCTATTAGTCTGTTGTGTGAAACGCTAGTACCGAGTTCTTGTATACCCCGTTATAGCAGATAGAACTCTGGAGGGTAGTGGCGTTTTTTGTTCGGCTGGCAGTACTCTGGGGTTGGGATCGTGTGTTTCCGTTGTGGCAGCGAGCCATACTCGAGTCCTGTGTAAGAGCCCTAGTGTACCCGAGTGCCCGGTCGTAACAAATGGCGACCTTGCTTAGGATTTTGTGAACAGTATAATTTTTTTTGCAGAGTTGTACAACATTTGTTTGTTGGTACTTTAGCGTACATATTGAAGAATATTTTTTTTTGTAAGGCAATTAGGAGAGCATTTAAGAGACTCCAGTTAATTTAGTAATTAGTGCTTACATAAGGGAGTTTAACACTTTTGTCTCGAGAATTTTTTGTGAACTTCAGTATGTCGTGCCCTAGTACTGACGAGGAGCGAGAGATGCTAAGTGAGGAGGTGCCGTTAGTAACTAGTGAGGAGGATGCTAGACTTTTTGTGAGTAAGCAGTACCATGTGACGGAGGAGAGGCTGACTGGGGTGAATGTTTATGGCTTGCACCTGATAGCCAAGGTTTTGGGTCTATCCAATGTAGGAGGGATGTCCAAGGGGGAGCTGATTTCCTGGGTGTTGCGTGGGCGACATGGGGTTTCGGAGGAGAGGGCGTTTGGGGGGGTTCCTCCCCAGATCCCCTCTCACTCGACTCCCACAGTGCCGTCCACTCAGTTGCCGGAGGTTAGCACTCTCCCACAGAGGGATGAGAATTGGAAGATTGGAGTGCCCTCGGGCGGTGCGTATGGTGGTTCCCCAGTTCTTGCCCCCCCTCCTTCAGTAGTGGCAGCTCCCTCTTCCGGCCTGTCTCCTGAGATGATATTTAAACTCGAGCTTGCTAAAATGGAGAATGAGGCTAGGAAGCAGGAGATGGAGAATGAGTCTAGGAGGCATGAGAAGGAGATGGAGGCTGAGTCTAGGAGGTATGCAATCGAGGCTGAGTCTAGGAAGTATGCGATTGAGGCTGAGTCTAGGAAGCAGGAGAATGAGACTAGGAGGCACGAGGCTGAGCTTAGATACGACTCCGAGAAATATTGTGCTCAGATAGACTTAGATAAGACTCGTGCAGAGTCGACAGGGATTCGGATGGGCCGGGAGGGCCAAGTAAGAGAACAGTCCTTGTCTCACTTAGTCAAATTGGTGCCGGCATTTAGTGAAACTGAAGTCACAGAATTTTTTAATCGTTTTGAGAAGAAGTGTAGGGAGCATAATTGGCCTGAAGAGAAGTGGGCAGCTCTGGTCTCCTCAAGACTTACGGGTAAGGGTCTGAAGGCTTATGATGCACTACCTTTAGAGTCTTGCATTGACTACCCAGTATTGAAGAGAGCTGTCCTACGGGCATACGAGTTGCAACCAGAAACATATCGATTGAAGTTTCGGGGTGTTACGAAGACTAGGGAGGCGACCTTTCTTGAACATGCCCGGGACTTAAAAGATGCACTTACAAACTGGACACGTTCTGAGAAAGCTGAGACGGCCGAACAGTTGACTGAGCTGTTTCTGCTCGAGCAGTTTTATAAGTGTACTGGTGCAGATATGACTTTAACTATTAAAGAAAAGAACCCTAAAACTCTACAGGAGGCAGCTGAGATGGCTGACCTCCGGCTATCACTAATTCGTGGGTGCGGGTCTGCCCAGCGTAGTGAGGCAGGTAACAAGGGGCGTGACACCCCACCCCCCCGAGTTAGTGATATACATTATGCAAACAAGTACAAGAGCTATGATACTGTTACGACCGGGCACTCGGGTACACTAGGGCTCTTACACAGGACTCGAGTATGGCTCGCTGCCACAACGGAAACACACGATCCCAACCCCAGAGTACTGCCAGCCGAACAAAAAACGCCACTACCCTCCAGAGTTCTATCTGCTATAACGGGGTATACAAGAACTCGGTACTAGCGTTTCACACAACAGACTAATAACAAGACGGGAGTTATCTAGTCTGGTCAACAATCAAACAAAGAAGAAAGTACTACAACACTAAAGAATAGTGTTGGCCGAAGCCGAAGTAATCCACCCTTGAACTAAGAACTTAAGAAGTCCTCCACCCTCTACTTCGGATCGGCACTATTACGTTAGGTTAAACAATAGTCCTCGAGCATCAAGCAAGGAATCTTCTGATAAGTTAGATGCTTCTCGAATACTCATAAGAAGTAAGTATCGGATTTTGAACAGCAATTTAATGAATAACTCACTGGTAATTAAAGGCTTTAAATTGACATAAGAAGAATTATAAGAATAAGCAATAGGATATGGCAAACATTAAGAAGAAGTACTCCGACAATGCACTGGCAATAGCCTACTAAGATTGTGCTCGTGGGCCACTAATCTCTGAAGTAGCTAAGCGTGCCACACATGAAATCAATAGTGCTTAAACAATAATATACATAAGGAGAAGCTTCAATACTATGCTGTATCTGCTGGTCGAGCAAAGTCTAGCTGGGATATCTAAGGTTAAGAGACAATGGCTGAGCAAGCGGCTCGTAGCCTAGCGAGGTCCTTAAGACTGTGCGGCCAAATTACGGTAATTGACGGGATGCTCTCTTGAGAGATCCAGATCACTAGTATCTGGTTCTCTCCTGGCGATCCTCTCAAAGTCAAGCAAATGAGATAGCACAGTGTTGGGTGGCACAGGCAAAAGCCCTCACTCGCAACACAGTGCTAAACTCCCACGGTACACAATCAAAAAGACCCCCTAGGCTTCCCACGTCTCCGTTGCAATTGTGCTGGTTCAACCAACCTAGCACTCATAGGAAATCACAACTCGAGGAACCCTATCCCAGTCTAGCATTACCTAAACCAGCAGAAAACAGGAACATGAATAATAGTACACAGGGAAATACATATACGAGTGCAACAAACATCAATCAATCCTATTCTAGTTGACCCTTCCAAAATAGGCTATCTAACAGGCACTTATCTCGTGAGAACTCAAGCGATAATACTTTGGCTGACTAAATCTGCACCAAAGGGGTCATGGAGGTTAAACAGGGACGAGAAGAGTAGAAGATAGGCTGTTCAGAGAGTAGAGAAAGTTCACATCAGTCGGAAGAATATGGATAGTTGCAAGGGATATGAGAAGTCGCTTTGCCTGATGAGTTCTGAAGAATTGTGGCGAGGACCTCTCTTTTTATACTCGGCCCTGTAGCGAGCATATCGCCAACACTAAGGACCGCCCACTGGCAATCATGACGTCATATTCTCTCTCAATCTGGGATCGACAAAGAACTTCCCACGCGCTGAAAGGGAGGAAGGGAGGAGGGAATTAGGCCTACCGGCCCGCGTGGCGCACTCACTGACCCCCCGCCACGTAATATCTCTCCTCTCATCATTACATACAAGTCCCACACACAATACTTATATCTAATGATATAAAATAGAACTCGTTGACTTAGAAGAAAACAAAATACATAATGATAATACTTATAGTACAACGGTTCACATAAACTGAGTTAGGAAACTCTACACAGACTACAGCCAAAGTTCCTGCCCTGACGATCCTAGCGAGAGTGGGGCCTGACTGGGCGTTCTGTACAGCATGCTCATACTCGACATGCGTCACACCTCCCCCAAGATTTTACTTGCTCAACCCTGAGCTAAAATCTGATATACAGAACCCCATCAAACCCCTCACACCCAGCGACCGCATGGCACTAAAACAACGCTGAGTTTATCACTAAAACACATCTTATAAAAAAAAATTCACATTTCATAACTCCTCCCAACAATAGTAAAAGACATAATATCATGCTCCCAGAGCGAGCTTACAGCAGCTCAGCCGTTTGATAGTTCGTGGACTACTCAAACACTACAGGCTATGACAAACTTATACAATTATCTATATCAAAAAGAAAGAGTTTTTATATGATTTTTATATTTTAATATGTTTTTTCCCGGCTGCACTATAAGGGCAGCCTATTTTCTTCTATACCAAACGCTCAACAATCCTGCTTTACGACCCAATACGCTGGGCTACAACCGCGAGCCAACAAGCACCAAGCGCAAAATACTACTCAAACCAAAGCAGGAGGCTACCCGTGTGTCAATTTACCCAGGATCATATACCCCTGAACGACCACATGCAACCTCGTTGTCACAACCGGCAATATGGCTTATGTCCAGGTTATATACCAATAACCTTAGTGACCACCTGGTCAGCCTCATATTCCGATTGTGAAACTGGTCCAAGATCTCGAGAGGGTAATGATCTGGGTAAACTACACCGACCGGACCATAGGCTGGAACATAGATCTCGAAATGCCCCAGCGCATCATCGTCCTTTTCACTTTCATTCATCAGGCTCTGACACGTTGCTGGTGCATTCTTAAGTCCGTCAGGCACAACATTGCACTGGTAGGTACTCCCGTCCACAACAAAACCACATACCTCTTTAGCACGCTCGGACAAAGTTACAAGCAACGACCACTCACGACATTCCTTATCCCTCAGATCCTTCGTCCACACGTAATCCAGCTCTGCTTGCACCATAGGCTGTCGAGCAGGATTTATACGGCAGGGAATTAAACTGAGCCTTGCACTATCTCCAGCCTGCATGTCGGATTCTACCCCGTACCTCAGGCCTGGAGAAGCAACAAACATGCGAAAGTACTGCCATAGCCTAGTAAATAACTGCCTTGCACTGTCTCCACGAACAACATGCCTAGTGCCCTCCCACAACCCAGCCGAGACCGCAGCTTCTAACCTGTAGTCTCCCTCCTTCTCCACCTTCGTCCCTAGAACAGCCAGGTCATGAGAGGGACAATCAGTACCACCCGTGCAGTCACTCCCACAGTTCATTATTGCTAAGGCTTCCCCGCCGATACCGTACATGCGCACCCCCGCATTCCTTGTGACGACATCTGCCTGCGCAGCATCACCGCTTTCAGCGACATGGCCAGATACAGTCGGTCTATGGTAGGGCTGTTGCATTAGACTAGAGCAGCCTTGGGAGGCTATGCGACGACCGGGCACTGCGATACCACAGCCGACCTTACCAATCTGCTCAATGTCCTCCTTTTGACCACCACCCTTGGCAGCCATGGGTCGACCCTGACCTGGCAACCATGCCAAGGCCTCGTCGCCCACCTTAAACCACCGAAACAACGAGGCTAACGGTCTTTTAACAGTCACATGACCTGCCTGCGGAACATCTCGCACCGCCCGAGTTGTGAGACTCAGGGGCTCGGCACGACCAGTGGGGTATGAACCGAGCTGGTGCTGGAGTGCTGCACACTGCTGCTCAGGCAGGTGCTCTAGCACTTCCACAGCCACCAGACTCGTGTCCCCCGCCCACTGCTTCGCCGAGACATGACAATCCCTACTCTCCTCCACCTGTGCCCTACTGCCCCCCTCTCCTTCTCCACCTTGGCCGCGGCAGACCAACGCAGGGACAGTAGGCTGCTCAGGTGGTTGCCTCACAAACTCCTCCAACAGGTTCACATGACATGCTTCCCCGTCCTCGTGTTTAATCTCGACAGCACCATTACCACACTTCTGAACTTCCGGATCCTCCAACTGCAGTTTACAAATATCTGAGGGAGCCAACCTGTCTAGATGCTTCCGAAGCAACCCAAGTCCTTCCCCAATATCAAACTGAGCAACCCTTTTTTCTCTCCGTGTGCAACGTTGCTGCCTCGGAGTCTCTTCCGGCCCTACCTCCTCACTAGCTGTGACAGGTCCTGGGGCCTCTCCAGACTCTAACATAGGTGCCAATACTGAATCACCCAGGAGAGCCGCCGAGTCAAAACTCTTAAAACCAACTCCAGCTTTAGCCTCCTCCTGTTGATCGTTCCTCTGCTGGTCTGAAGACGGAGGACTAGGCTGTGACACTTTAGCTGCCCGAGCTCGGGTGACAGCACACGCCATGGGTTGTGCCTGGCACCGCTCGACCCACTCTCGCTCTTCCCTACTCACGTCGGCCGGCCTCTCGGCAACGACTAAGGGTAGAACCTCAGAAGCGGGCATTGCAAAGTCGTTGCCGAGAAGAAGGTCGACGCCCTCCACTGGCAGTTTCTCCACAATCCCAACATCCAATTCACGTGCCACACCATCCACCTCCAACTCCAACCGCACCAGCGGGTATGACCGAGTTGCATTAATACCCTGCACCACCACCACCCGAGCCGCATTTATAGGGTAGCCAGTCAAGTTTTTCATCAAAGTCTGGGAAGCACCTGTATCACGCAAGACCTCTACTCCATGCTTGCGCCCCGCCCACATCACGCAACCCCGTCCTCTATGGTCGCAAAAAACATCCTGAGCAGGGTTCGAGCCTCCCAGGTGCTTCTGCATTGGCTGTGCCTCAGCCTCTGACGAACTGCCCCGGGCAAACTCAGAAGGCTTCAGAGACACACCAATGTTGCAGGCCAAAGACACAGCTGCTGTAGGTGGTTTGCTAGGACAGACTCTTGCAAAGTGCCCCTTTTTATGACATTGATAACACTCTAACTCCCCTTTGGGCTTCCCTTGGTACTGGGAAGGGCCCGGCCCCTTCTTAAATGGGACGGTGCTAGTCTTGTGGTCAGTCTTGGTATCATAACTCTTGTACTTGTTTGCATAATGTATATCACTAACTCGGGGGGGTGGGGCGTCACGCCCCTTGTTACCTGCCTCACTACGCTGGGCAGACCCGCACCCACGAATTAGTGATAGCCGGAGGTCAGCCATCTCAGCTGCCTCCTGTAGAGTTTTAGGGTTCTTTTCTTTAATAGTTAAAGTCATATCTGCACCAGTACACTTATAAAACTGCTCGAGCAGAAACAGCTCAGTCAACTGTTCGGCCGTCTCAGCTTTCTCAGAACGTGTCCAGTTAGCAAGTGCATCTTTTAAGTCCCGGGCATGTTCAAGAAAGGTCGCCTCCCTAGTCTTCGTAACACCCCGAAACTTCAATCGATATGTTTCTGGTTGCAACTCGTATGCCCGTAGGACAGCTCTCTTCAATTCTGGGTAGTCAATGCAAGACTCTAACGGCAGTGCATCATAAGCCTTCAGACCCTTACCCGTAAGTCTGGAGGAGACTAGAGCTGCCCACTTCTCTTCAGGCCAATTATGCTCCCTACACTTCTTCTCAAAACGATTAAAAAATTCTGTGACTTCAGTTTCACTAAATGCCGGCACCAATTTGACTAAGTGGGACAAGGACTGTTCTCTTACTTGGCCCTCACGGCCCATCCGAATCCCTGTCGACTCTGCACGAGTCTTATCTAAATCTATTTGAGCACAATATTTCTCTGAGTCGTACCTAAGCTCAGCCTCATGCCTCCTGGTCTCATTCTCCGCCTCAATCTCATGCTGCTTCTCCTGCTTCCTAGCCTCAATCTCATGCCTCCTAGTCTCATTCTCCTGCCTCCTAGACTCAGCCTCAATCTCCTGCTTCCTAGCCTCATTCTTCGCCTCAATCTCCTGCTTCCTAGCCTCATTCTCCATTTTAGCAAGCTCGAGTTTAAATATCATCTCAGGAGACAGGCCGGAAGAGGGAGCTGCCACTACTGAAGGAGGGGGGGCAAGAACTGGGGAACCACCATACGCACCGCCCGAGGGCACTCCAATCTTCCAATGCTCATCCCTCTGTGGGAGAGTGCTAACCTCCGGCAACTGAGTGGACGGCACTGTGGGAGTCGAGTGAGAGGGGATCTGGGGAGGAACCCCCCCAAACGCCCTCTCCTCCGAAACCCCATGTCGCCCACGCAACACCCAGGAAATCAGCTCCCCCTTGGACATCCCTCCTACATTGGATAGACCCAAAACCTTGGCTATCAGGTGCAAGCCATAAACATTCACCCCAGTCAGCCTCTCCTCCGTCACATGGTACTGCTTACTCACAAAAAGTCTAGCATCCTCCTCACTAGTTACTAACGGCACCTCCTCAAATAGCATCTCTCGCTCCTCGTCAATACTAGGGCACGACATACTGAAGTTCACCAAAAAATTCTCGAGACAAAAGTGTTAAACTCCCTTATGCAAGCACTAATTACTAAATTAACTGGAGTCTCTTAAATGCTCTCCTAATTGCCTTACAAAAAAAAATATTCTTCAATATGTACGCTAAAGTACGAACAAACAAATGTTGTACAACTCTGCAAAAAATTATACTGTTCACAAAATCCTAAGCAAGGTCGCCATTTGTTACGACCGGGCACTCGGGTACACTAGGGCTCTTACACAGGACTCGAGTATGGCTCGCTGCCACAACGGAAACACACGATCCCAACCCCAGAGTACTGCCAGCCGAACAAAAAACGCCACTACCCTCCAGAGTTCTATCTGCTATAACGGGGTATACAAGAACTCGGTACTAGCGTTTCACACAACAGACTAATAACAAGACGGGAGTTATCTAGTCTGGTCAACAATCAAACAAAGAAGAAAGTACTACAACACTAAAGAATAGTGTTGGCCGAAGCCGAAGTAATCCACCCTTGAACTAAGAACTTAAGAAGTCCTCCACCCTCTACTTCGGATCGGCACTATTACGTTACGTTAAACAATAGTCCTCGAGCATCAAGCAAGGAATCTTCTGATAAGTTAGATGCTTCTCGAATACTCATAAGAAGTAAGTATCGGATTTTGAACAGCAATTTAATGAATAACTCACTGGTAATTAAAGGCTTTAAATTGACATAAGAAGAATTATAAGAATAAGCAATAGGATATGGCAAACATTAAGAAGAAGTACTCCGACAATGCACTGGCAATAGCCTACTAAGATTGTGCTCGTGGGCCACTAATCTCTGAAGTAGCTAAGCGTGCCACACATGAAATCAATAGTGCTTAAACAATAATATACATAAGGAGAAGCTTCAATACTATGCTGTATCTGCTGGTCGAGCAAAGTCTAGCTGGGATATCTAAGGTTAAGAGACAATGGCTGAGCAAGCGGCTCGTAGCCTAGCGAGGTCCTTAAGACTGTGCGGCCAAATTACGGTAATTGACGGGATGCTCTCTTGAGAGATCCAGATCACTAGTATCTGGTTCTCTCCTGGCGATCCTCTCAAAGTCAAGCAAATGAGATAGCACAGTGTTGGGTGGCACAGGCAAAAGCCCTCACTCGCAACACAGTGCTAAACTCCCACGGTACACAATCAAAAAGACCCCCTAGGCTTCCCACGTCTCCGTTGCAATTGTGCTGGTTCAACCAACCTAGCACTCATAGGAAATCACAACTCGAGGAACCCTATCCCAGTCTAGCATTACCTAAACCAGCAGAAAACAGGAACATGAATAATAGTACACAGGGAAATACATATACGAGTGCAACAAACATCAATCAATCCTATTCTAGTTGACCCTTCCAAAATAGGCTATCTAACAGGCACTTATCTCGTGAGAACTCAAGCGATAATACTTTGGCTGACTAAATCTGCACCAAAGGGGTCATGGAGGTTAAACAGGGACGAGAAGAGTAGAAGATAGGCTGTTCAGAGAGTAGAGAAAGTTCACATCAGTCGGAAGAATATGGATAGTTGCAAGGGATATGAGAAGTCGCTTTGCCTGATGAGTTCTGAAGAATTGTGGCGAGGACCTCTCTTTTTATACTCGGCCCTGTAGCGAGCATATCGCCAACACTAAGGACCGCCCACTGGCAATCATGACGTCATATTCTCTCTCAATCTGGGATCGACAAAGAACTTCCCACGCGCTGAAAGGGAGGAAGGGAGGAGGGAATTAGGCCTACCGGCCCGCGTGGCGCACTCACTGACCCCCCGCCACGTAATATCTCTCCTCTCATCATTACATACAAGTCCCACACACAATACTTATATCTAATGATATAAAATAGAACTCGTTGACTTAGAAGAAAACAAAATACATAATGATAATACTTATAGTACAACGGTTCACATAAACTGAGTTAGGAAACTCTACACAGACTACAGCCAAAGTTCCTGCCCTGACGATCCTAGCGAGAGTGGGGCCTGACTGGGCGTTCTGTACAGCATGCTCATACTCGACATGCGTCACAATACCAAGACTGACCACAAGACTAGCACCGTCCCATTTAAGAAGGGGCCGGGCCCTTCCCAGTACCAAGGGAAGCCCAGAGGGGAGTTGGAGTGTTATCATTGTCATGAAAAGGGGCACTTTGCAAGAGTCTGTCCTAGCAAACCACCTACAGCAGCTGTGTCTTTGGCCTGCAACATTGGTGTGTCTCCGAAGTTTTCTGAGTTTGCCCGGGGCAGTTCGTCAGAGGCTGAGGCACAGCCAATGCAGAAGCACCTGGGAGGCTCGAACCCTGCTCAGGATGCTTTTTGCGACCATAGAGGGCGGGGTTGCGTGATGTGGGCGGGGCGCAAGCATGGAGTAGAGGTCTTGCGTGATACAGGTGCTTCCCAGACTCTGATGAATAACTTGACTGGCTACCCTATAAATGTGGCTCGGGTGGTAGTGGTGCAGGGTATTAATGCAACTCGGTCATACCCGCTGGTGCGGTTGGAGTTGGAGGTGGATGGTGTGACACGTGAATTGGATGTCGGGATTGTGGAGAAACTGCCAGTGGAGGGCGTCGACCTTCTTCTCGGCAACGACTTTGCAATGCCCGCTTCTGAGGTTCTACCCTTAGTCGTTGCCGAGAGGCCGGCCGACGTGAGTGGGGAAGAGCAAGAGTGGGTCGAGCGGTGCCAGACACAACCCATGGCGTGTGTTGTCACCCGAGCTCGGGCAGCTAAAGTGTCACAGCCTAGTCCTCCGTCTTCAGACCAGCAGAGGAACGATCAACAGGAGGAGGCTAAAGCTGGAGTTGGTTTTAAGAGTTTTGACTCGGCGGCTCTCCTGGGTGATTCAGTATTGGCACCTATGTTAGAGTCTGGAGAGGCCCCAGGACCTGTCACAGCTAGTGAGGAGGTAGGGCCGGAAGAGACTCCGAGGCAGCAACGTTGCACACGGAGAGAAAAAAGGGTTGCTCAGTTTGATATTGGGGAAGGACTTGGGTTGCTTCGGAAGCATCTAGACAGGTTGTCTCCCTCAGATATTTGTAAACTGCAGTTGGAGGATCCGGAAGTTCAGAAGTGTGGTAATGGTGCTGTCGAGATTAAACACGAGGACGGGGAAGCATGTCATGTGAACCTGTTGGAGGAGTTTGTGAGGCAACCACCTGAGCAGCCTACTGTCCCTGCGTTGGTCTGCCGCGGCCAAGGTGGAAAAGGAGAGGGGGGCAGTAGGGCACAGGTGGAGGAGAGTAGGGATTGTTATGTCTCGGCGGAGCCGTGGGCGGGGGACACGAGTCTGGTGGCTGTGGAAGCGCTAGAGCACCTGCCTGAGCAGCAGTGTGCAGCACTCCAGCACCAGCTCGGTTCATACCCCACTGGTCGTGCCGAGCCCCTGAGTCTCACAACTCGGACGGTGCGAGATGTTCCGCGGGCAGGTCACGTGAATGTTAAAAGACCGTTAGCCTCGTTGTTTCGGTGGTTCAAGGTGGGCGACGAGGCTTTGGCATGGTTGCCAGGTCAGGGTCGACCCATGGCTGCCAAGGGTGGTGGTCAGAAGGAGGACATTGAGCAGATTGGTAAGGTCGGCTGTGGTATCGCAGTGCCCGGTCGTCGCATAGCCTCCCAATGCTGCTCTAGTCTAATGCAACAGCCCTACCATAGACCGACTGTATCTGGCCATGTCGCTGAAAGCGGTGATGCTGCGCAGGCAGATGTCGTCACAAGGAATGCGGGGGTGCGCATGTACGGTATCGGCGGGGAAGCCTTAGCAATAATGAACTATGGGAGTGACTGCACAGGTGGTACTGATTGTCCCTCTCATGACCTGGCTGTTCTAGGGACGAAGGTGGAGAAGGAGGGAGACTACAGGTTAGAAGCTGCGGTCTCGGCTGGGTTGTGGGAGGGCACTAGGCATGTTGTTCGTGGAGACAGTGCAAGGCAGTTGTTTACTAGGCTATGGCAGTACTTTCGCATGTTTGTTGCTTCTCCAGGCCTGATGTACGGGGTAGAATCCGACATGCAGGCTGGAGATAGTGCAAGGCTCAGTTTAATTCCCTACCGTATAAATCCTGCTCGACAGCCTATGGTGCAAGCAGAGCTGGATTACGTGTGGACGAAGGGTCTGAGGGATAAGGAATGTCGTGAGTGGTCGTTGCTTGTAACTTTGTCCGAGCGTGCTAAAGAGGTATGTGGTTTTGTTGTGGACGGGAGTACCTACCAGTGCAATGTTATGCCTGACGGACTTGAGAATGCACCAGCAACGTGTCAGAGCCTGATGAATGAAAGTGAAAAGGACAATGATGCGCTGGGGCATTTCGAGATCTATGTTCCAGCCTATGGTCCGGTCGGTGTAGTTTACCCAGATCATTACCCTCTCGAGATCTTGGACCAGTTTCACAATCGGAATATGAGGCTGACCAGGTGGTCACTAAGGTTATTGGTATATAACCTGGACATAAGCCATATTGCCGGTTGTGACAACGAGGTTGCATGTGGTCGTTCAGGGGTATATGATCCTGGGTAGATTGACACACGGGTAGCCTCCTGCTTTGGTTTGAGTAGTATTTTGCGCTTGGTGCTTGTTGGCTCGCGGTTGTAGCCCAGCGTATTGGGTCGTAAAGCAGGATTGTTGAGCGTTTGGTATAGAAGAAAATAGGCTGCCCTTATAGTGCAGCCGGAAAAAAACATATTAAAATATAAAAATCATATAAAAACTCTTTCTTTTTGATATAGATAATTGTATAAGTTTGTCATAGCCTATAGTGTTTGAGTAGTCCACGAACTATCAAACGGCTGAGCTGCTGTAAGCTCGCTCTGGGAGCATGATATTATGTCTTTTACTATTGTTGGGAGGAGTTATGAAATGTGAATTTTTTTTTTATATAAGATGTGTTTTAGTGATAAACTCAGCGTTGTTTTAGTGCCATGCGGTCGCTGGGTGTGAGGGGTTTGATGGGGTTCTGTATATCAGATTTTAGCTCAGGGTTGAGCAAGTAAAATCTTGGGGGAGGTGTGACGCATGTCGAGTATGAGCATGCTGTACAGAACGCCCAGTCGGGCCCCACTCTCGCTAGGATCGTCAGGGCAGGAACTTTGGCTGTAGTCTGTGTAGAGTTTCCTAACTTAGTTTGTGTGAGCCGTTGTACTATAAGTGTTATAAATATGTATTTTGTTTTCATCTGAGTCAACGAGTTCTATTTTATATCATTAGTTATAAGTATTGTGTGTGGGACTTATATGTAATGATGAGAGGAGAGAGAGAGAGATATTACGTAACGGGGACCAGTGAGTGCGCCACGCGGGCAGATAGGCCTAATTCCCTCCTCCCTCCTCCCTTCCTCCCTTTCAGCGCGTGGGAAGTTCTTTGTCGATCCCAGATTGAGAGAGAATATGACGTCATGATTGCCAGTGGGCGGTCCTTAAGTAGTTTGAGATATGCCGCTAGAGGGCCGAGTATAAAAAGAGAGGTTCTTGCCACCATTCTTCAGAACTCATCAGGCAAAGCGACTTCTCATATCCCTTGCAACTATCCATATTCTTCCGACTGATGTGAACTTTCTCTACTCTCTGAACAGCCTATCTTCTTCTCTTCTCGTCCCTGTTTAACCTCCATGACCCCTTTGGTGCAGATTTAGTCAGCCAAAGTATTATCGCTTGAGTTCTCACGAGATAAGTGCCTGTTAGATAGCCTATTTTTGGAAGGGTTAACTAGAATAGGATTGATTGATGTTTGTTGCACTCGTATATGCATTTCCCTGTGTGCGATTATTCATGTTCCTGTTTTCTGCTGGTTTAGGCAATGCTAGACTGGGATAGGGTTTCTGAGTTGTGATTTCCTATGAGTACTAGGTTGCGGTTGAACCAGTACAATTGCAACGGAGACGTGGAACGCCTAGGTGGTCTTTCTGACTGTGTACCGTGGGAGTTTAGCACTGTGTTGCGAGTGAGGGCTTTTGCCTATGCCACCCAACACTGTGTTATCTCATTTGCTTGACTTTGAGAGGATCGCCAGGAGAGAACCAGATACTAGTGATCTGGATCTCTCAAGAGAGCATCCCGTCAATTACCGTAATTTGGCCGCACAGTCTTAAGGACCTCGCTAGGCTACGAGCCGCTTGCTCAGCCATTGTCTCTTAACCTTAGATATCCCAGCTAGACTTTGCTCGACCAGCAGATACAGTATAGTATTGAAGCTTCTCCTTATGTATATTATTGTTTAAGCATTATTGATTTCATGTGTGGCACGCTTAGCTACTTCAGAGATTAGTGGCCCACGAGCACAATCTTAGTAGGCTATTGCCAGTGCATTGTCGGAGTACTTCTTCTTAATGTTTGCCATATCCTATTGCTTATTCTTATAATTCTTCTTATGTCAATTTAAAGCCTTTAATTACCAGTGAGTTATTCATTAAATTGCTGTTCAAAATCCGATACTTACTTCTTATGAGTATTCGAGAAGCATCTAACTTATCAGAAGATTCCTTGCTTGATGCTCGAGGACTATTGTTTAACGTAACGTAATAGTGCCGATCCGAAGTAGAGGGTGGAGGACTTCTTAAGTTCTTAGTTCAAGGGTGGATTACTTCGGCTTCGGCCAACACTATTCTTTAGTGTTGTAGTACTTTCTTCTTTGTTTGATTGTTGACCAGACTAGATAACTCCCGTCTTGCTATTAGTTTGTTGTGTGAAACGCTAGTACCGAGTTCTTGTATACCCCGTTATAGCAGATAGAACTCTGGAGGGTAGTGGCGTTTTTTGTTCGGCTGGCAGTACTCTGGGGTTGGGATCGTGTGTTTCCGTTGTGGCAGCGAGCCATACTCGAGTCCTGTGTAAGAGCCCTAGTGTACCCGAGTGCCCGGTCGTAACACTTTACTCTCTGTATTTTTCTGTACCTTTTATATCATTTCATCCTTTCACCTTTTTTACATTTGCTTTGGCCTTTTGCATTCACATTTCCACTTTGGCCTTTTTCATTCAGTTGATTGTTTGACATCTCCATTTTTGTCTGCCCCTTTTCACCCAATCTTTGGCTTCTTCACATAATTATAGTTTTACTTACGTATTTTCTGTTTCAAATATCTTGGTATATTTTTATCTCTATCTTTATCTATTTTTATGTTTTATATTATCGTATATTTGTGTCTGATATTCGCCATTTTTCACTGTTTCCTTGTTTCTTTCATATTTGGGATAGTCTTTGTCTCATTTGTTTTTCAAATTATTCCTTGGTCCCTTTCTATATCTCCTTGCTTGTTTCCTCTAGCTCCTCTATCTCCTTGCCTCACATTCATGAGTTTTAAAGTACATTTTCATATAGTGTATAATATATTTTGTAAGCATTGTATGTAAATGTTTCTTGGTAATAAATGTTTTGAATTAAATTAAAATTTTGAATTGAAATGATCATATACAGTATGTGTGAATGGGTGATATAAAATGTTCTTCAATAGAACAAAATTATAGATACAGTATTTTTGTTTTTCTATGTAAGTGAAGAAGACAAAAGGCAGAACTGCCTGTGACGAGTGCCTCCCCCAGAGTTGAAAGAGTGACAGGGCCAAGATCGAGGGACATTCGAGCCAAAATGCCTGGACACACGGAGTTTGAAGCAATTTAAGTCATAGGATGAGGGAAAGACTGATTCTGGGAGAGAGTTCCAGAGCTCAGCTGTTGAATAGAGGATAGATTGAGAATAACGTTGCACTCTTGGCTTGGAGAGTTGCACAGAGTAGGAGTGGTATTGTGTTGCAAGATGTGTGCTACGTGCTCTATGAAGAGGGGGTGGTCTACACTGATAGAGCTTTGAGGAACACTGATTATTGTAATAGCGGTAAAATAGTGAGAGAGATGCAACATTGCGGCGAAGATATAAAGACTACAGAGAGTTGGTGAGTGGACGTGAGTTAATAAAACGGAAGGTTTGCTTTTCTACTTTGTCTAGAAGTGCTGTGTGAGAGGATCCTCCCCACACGGCAGAACAATACTCAATACATGGACGCACTGTGCCCCTGTACAGAGCAAGAAGCTGCGCAGGGGTAAAGAACCCCCGGAGGCGGTTGAGCACACCCAGCTTCTGGGAGGCTAATTTAACAAGAGTGGTAATATGATCTTTCCAAGAGAGATCAGAAGAAAAAGAGACACCGAGAATATTAAGAGAAAATAAAGGGTTATTTTGTATGTTGTTGAAGAGTAATTCATATATACTGATATTGATATATGTATATACAGTATATATATATATATATATATATATATATATATATATATATATATATATATACCCAATAATTCTCCCCCTATGTTTCAGAATACAGTTTATACTTCCTATTATAAATGTATTGGGTTTACTATTTATGTCTTTGTCAATCCTATTATCCCTTTCACTCCCATTAATTCCCTTGTCTCTTCCTTTGTTCCTTTTTCCGCCTCCCATTATTCATCTTTCACTCCCGAATTCCTACCATCTTACTCCCTATCTCCAGTCTTGCCTCCCCCTCTCATTCATATTCGCATACATCCATCTCTCTCTCAACTATCACCTCTTGAGTTACTTCCAAAATCCCTCTCACGCTCTGTCCTTACATATTATCATGTCTCCATCCATCGTCTTACATTCATTTTTTCAGACCTTTCTTCCAGCCTACCTACATTGCACAGCATTCCCTTATCTAACCTTTGTCTTCCTCCCTACATCCACATATCCCCCCTCCCTCCTTCCCTTTCCTTCCTCCTCTCCTTCCCTACTTTACTCACTCTCTTGTTCCTTTCCTCTCCCTCGCTTACTCCTCTTGTATTTCCTCCCTCCTCTCCTTCCCTATCTTACTTAAGGGTACATCACACAGTCAGGAGTGCGAGCTAGTCACGAGGAGTAGGGGACAATTCGGACTCGCGGGCCTATTCGCGGTGAAAATCGATGACTCCTAGTGACTCTAGCGACTCCTAGCGACTTCTGTAAGACTCCCACTCGCTCGCAGTGAAAATCGATGACTCTTAGTGATTCTAGCGACTCCTAGTGACTCCTGTTAGACTCCCACTAGCTCGCGTTCCTGACTGTGTGATGTACCCTTTACTCCTGTGTTCCTTCTCTCCCTTGCCTACTCCCCCATTGTCGTTCTTGTAAAGCTGTGTCTGTCTTTACTTTTATTTCCTACATTCACTTCATATTACTACTCTTCGTTTGTCTCTCAATTCTGCTCACTATAAATTCATCCTCTTCTCCCACTCTTCTCACTCTACTCATCCAATTCTCCTTCCATTTCTCCCTCCCTCCCTTTCTTATACGTCATTCCTGTTCAACCCTTTTCTTCCTCAATACATCCTCCCCACTCTTCTTCCACCTCCCTCTCCCCCACCGCTTCAGTGACCGAGCTAAGTAGAGAGCAGGAAGGAAATAGAGTTATCAGCGTGCGGCATCTATTACTACTACACTCTACTCTACACCAGGGGTAATGGAGAGAGAGAGAGAGGGTGGGGGGGGGAGGGGGGGAGAGAATATACGATGAGGAGGTTACGTATATACAGTATTATGTTATTGGGAATACAGTGGCTGGGTAAGGTAGATTTAGGAAAACAAAATTATCTCTCTCTCTCTTCTCTCTCTCTCTCCCCCTTCTTTTTCTGACATATGCGACCTAATAAAAATTGATCACCTAATCCTTTGAGAGCCAACGATGCAGAGAGAGGGAGAGAGAGAGAGAGGGGGGAGAGAAAGAGAGCGAGAGATTGAAGACAAAGAAGAAGAAGAAGAAGATTTAAATGTTATAATATTCCAAGCCATATTAACCCTTTCAAGCTCCAATACGCGTTTCTGTTCTGTTTTCTGGCTACTATTAGACGATTTTTTCAGATTAGTAACGGTATGCGGAAGTCAAAGGGTTGATTGAGATAGTATTTACCCTTTTCATACCCACAGATTCTTCCTAAGCTACATAAAAGCGTCTAATGATAGCCAAAATAAACTGCTAAAACGCGTCAGAGCTGCAAGGGGTTAATCTATTAAATTTAAACCACGAAAGTTGGCTGATGAAATTTGCTTCAGTACCTATCTATCTATTTTCCAACGCCTTGATTCCTGAGGGGGTGGCCACGTATTAATCGCCTCTATGCACCTCTACCACCCATCAACCGGTGCCCCTTCTCCCACCCAACACCACTTGAGGGATTTTATTCTGGAACCCTTTCTCACTCGTGTTTAGCCTCATTGCTTTTGACATTTTAAGACGTTCGCCCCATTAGTTTGGCGATTTTAAGAACTTTCGCCGCATTCCTGTCAATTGTAAGACCTTTCGTGCCATTTAGGTGTCAATTTTTTCCTGGCGAGCGATAGCGAGCCTGTAATTTAAGAGGAATCGGCCTTCGGCCGGGACATTTTTCTACCGAAAAATTTACATATTTATCTTGAAAGGGGATCTAGAGGCTGTAATTCTTAAGCTTGATGGAGGTCTAAGCAAGACGCTAGAAACCTCCCCTTAACTTCATCCCTCCACTTCACTCTCGGAATACCCCTCCCTCTCTGCCCTTTCACCTCACTCTCATCCACTCTTTTAATCAGTCGCTCACTCACCATACGCTCCACATGACCGAACCACCTCAAGGTGTTCCTCTCCAACCTCTATAGCACATCCAAAACACAATGCTCACGTCCCTCCTCATGTGTCTGTCTATCTCTCCATGGGACTCTATAAGCACTATCTCTCCATGGGACTCTATAAGCACTATCTCTCCATGGGACTCTATAAGCACTATCTCTCCATGGGACTCTATAAGCACTATCTCTCCATGGGACTCCATAAGCACTATCTCTCCATGGGACTCTATAAGCACTATCTCTCCATGGGACTCTCTGTAAGCACTATCTCTCCATGGGACTCTATAAGCACTATCTCTCCATGGGACTCTCTGTAAGCACTATCTCTCCATGGGACTCTATAAGCACTATCTCTCCATGGGACTCTATAAGCACTATCTCTCCATGGGACTCTATAAGCACTATCTCTCCATGGGACTCTATAAGCACTATCTCTCCATGGGACTCTATAAGCACTATCTCTCCATGGGACTCTATAAGCACTATCTCTCCATGGGACTCTATAAGCACTATCTCTCCATGGGACTCTCTGTAAGCACTATCTCTCCATGGGACTCTATAAGCACTATCTCTCCATGGGACTCTATAAGCACTATCTCTCCGTGGGACTCTCTGTAAGCACTATCTCTCCATGGGACTCTATAAGCACTATCTCTCCATGGGACTCTCTATAAGCACTATCTCTCCATGGGACTCTATAAGCACTATCTTTCCATGGGACTCTATAAGCACTATCTTTCCATGGGACTCTATAAGCACTATCTCTCCATGGGACTCTATAAGCACTATCTCTCCATGGGACTCTCTGTAAGCACTATCTCTCCATGGGACTCTATAAGCACTATCTCTCCATGGGACTCTATAAGCACTATCTCTCCATGGGACTCTCTATAAGCACTATCTCTCCATGGGACTCTCTATAAGCACTATCTCTCTATGGGACTCTATAAGCACTATCTCTCCATGGGACTCTATAAGCACTATCTCTCCATGGGACTCTCTGTAAGCACTATCTCTCCATGGGACTCTATAAGCACTATCTCTCCATGGGACTCTCTGTAAGCACTATCTCTCCATGGGATTCTATGAGCACTATTCTCCATGGGACTCTATAAGCACTATCTCTCCATGGGACTCTATAAGCACTATCTCTCCATGGGACTCTATAAGCACTATCTCTCCATGGGACTCTGTAAGCACTATCTCTCCATGGGACTCTATAAGCACTATCTCTCCATGGGACTCAATAAACACTATCTCTCCATGGGACTCTATAAGCACTATCTCTCCATGGGACTCTATAAGCACTATCTCTCCATGGGACTCTATAAGCACTATCTCTCCATGGGACTCTATAAGCACTATCTCTCCATGGGACTCTCTGTGAGCACTATCTCTCCATGGGACTCTATAAGCACTATCTCTCCATGGAACTCTCTGTAAGCACTATCTCTCCATGGGACTCTATAAGCACTATCTCTCCATGGGACTCTATAAGCACTATCTCTCCATGGGACTCTATAAGCACTATCTCTCCATGGGACTCTCTGTAAGCACTATCTCTCCATGGGACTCTATAAGCACTATCTCTCCATGGGACTCTGTAAGCACTATCTCTCCATGGGACTCTATAAATCTCTCCATGGGACTCTCTGTAAGCACTTCTAAAGTAACTAATTTCCATCCCTCTCACTCCTGATTCCAGTATGGTTTTCTAGTAACTTCACCGTTCACTTTATGTACCAAGAGGGTCACAAAATATCGCAAATAAAAATAAGTCAATAAGGAATTTAAAGTATAATGACACATGACTAATGATTAGACGCTTGGAACAGAATGAGTATGGAGGAAAAAGATGGAATAGGAATGAGTATGGAATAGGAATGAGTATGGAGGAAAAAGATGGAATAGGAATGAGTATGGAATAGGAATGAGTATGGAGGAAAAAGATGGAATAGGAATCAAGGGGTAAGGTAAGACAGAAAGAGAATCAGTCAATGAATGGTGGAGACTGAAGACAATAGGACCAGGTGGGTAAATGTTAGGAGAGAGAGAGAGAGAGAGAGAGAGAGATAGAGAGAGAAGAGAGAGAGAGAGAGAGAGAGAGAGAGAGAGAGAGAGAGAGAGAGAGAGAGAGAGAGAGAGAGAGCTAAGGACTCAGTGGCTGGTGTAAATACTAAAACAAACAAACGTGGCCACGAAAGGGGAATAAAAACAAACCGATAATTAGTGAGAGGGGGAGGAGAGAGAGAGAGAGAGAGTGGGATTGAAAAGGGATGTGTGTGTGTGTGTGTGTGTGTCTTCGTGAACATATTTGGTAACGTTATTCCCACAATTGAATACCGTTTACAACTGTTGAACCATATATTTCCGAGATATATATATATATATATATATATATATATATATATATATATATATATATTTTATAGTGTAGGGAACATCCTAAGTACCGTAAATTAATTGAATGTGTTAATTATAGGACAATCAGTAAAGGTGCTAGACCACGCCTATAGTGCATTTGGAGGTGTTGGTAACAAGGAGGAAGCGGTTCTTTAACTTCCTCGCATACTGTAATGCTATATGGCTATACTACTTGTTTATTAGTTTCATAACAGCAGGTTAAAGGTCAAACACACACACTGGCGCCACTGATTGCTCTACCCATATCATCATCATGGTTAATATTATTGTATTGTATAATGATAACACATACTCGTATATGTTTCTTAAGGCACATTTTTAGTTTAAAGTCAGCACATGAACAGTATAACACGAACACCATTGTATTACATGAGAAGTGGAGATAAGAAGATTGTCGGGAAGTAATATTAGTGTCACAAACTCTAGTATGTGTTTCTACTTGTCTGTGAAATTGTAGACTAATCTGCTTGATGTCCAGAAGGTAGTGCAGGTGAGAAATCCTATTGTAACAAATCGGCCATAATTTTCTTTGGACGCCATTGTTGTGCCCTAATTGCCTAATATAATATATTTATATATATAATTTTTTGTTTTTTTTTTAATGGCAGAATGTGTATTAAGGGGAGGTATTTAGTTTGTTCCCTAGACCTCCATCAAGCTTAACATTACACCCCCTTGAGTCCC
>JBAKBP010028594.1:0-25000 GCA_037953745.1 Lithodes maja | reverse complement strand
TTAAGGGAGTTCACCTCGCTTTTTTATTCTCTTTCTCTCCCACTCTCTTTGGCTTGTATCCATTCGGCCCCATTCAGCCTACTATTATAAGACGTTTACCCCCATAAAGGTGTAATTATTTTCCTGGCGAGCGGTAACGAGCCAGCATATATATATTTTTTTTTTGACAGCAAGCTAAATTTGTAAATTTTTCGATAGAAAAATGTCTCCGGCGAAGCCGGATTTCCCCAAACAATGCTTTTTCGCTATTGCTCGCCAAGAAGAAATCGACACCTGGATGGGGATAAACGTCTTAAAACAGTTGGCTGAATGGGGCCAGGGAAAGAGAGAAAAGGAGAGAAAGATAAACAAAAAAACCCGGTGACCCCCTTAACAACGGTGGCTACACATCACAGAGTACACACATACAGAGTACACACATCACAGAGTACACACATCACAGAGTACACACATACAGAGTACACACATCACAGTACACACATCACAGAGTACACACATCACAGAGTACACAGATTAAACACGAGAAGTCTCACAAGCAACAGTTATATTATGGCATTTATAACAAGAACAATATTGACCTCATTATTCATACCTTGTCATCCCACTTTCATCCCCCACACCTCTCTCTCTCTCTCTCTCTCTCTCTCTCTCTCTCTCTCTCTCTCTCTGCAACAAATTGCAGATGTAAGTAACTCACAAGATACCGTAATTTTTGGCGACTTTAATTTACCTGTGACCAAGTGGGGCGATACTCTTACTTCACACTCCGGACATGACTTGTATACAAACTTGCAAGAGAGTTCGCTTTATCAATTTGTTCGAACGCCGACCCGTGGTAATAACGTTCTTGACATTGTACTTGCAACAAAAGAAGAATTGATAGAGAATTTGAATGTTGGTGATGAATTCAGTAACAGCGAACATCGTACGATAACTTTCACTTTAAAGTTTACTAGTAACGAACCAAATAGTAGCATCGAAAAAGTCCCTTATTTCAAGAAAGCAAACTTCCATAAACTTAGAGCTATGTTTAAAGAAACTGACTGGAGCTTTTTAATTAACAATAACGACATAAATACATCTTGGAAGTTATTCGAAACCACTTACCTAAAAGCAGTGCAAGACTGCATACCATCGAAAATACGGCGTCCAGGCCATAATAATAAGCCCAAATGGTGGAATAAAGATATTTCAAACTGCCTGCTTGCTAAAAAAATTTGCTAATGATAGATTAAAATCCTCACAAAATGACGAAGAACGGGTGAAATTTGTAGAGCTACGACGCAAAGCCAAAAAGTTAATTAAGCAAAGTAAAAAGACCTTAGAGTTACATATTGCGAATCAAAGTAAAACAAACCCGAAAGAATTCTATAGTTATATCAGAAAGAAAAAAGTAGTTACTTCAACTGTTGGACCGTTAGTCGATGAAAAAGGAGAATACACCAAAGACGAAGTACAAATGAGTAATGCCCTCAATACCTTCTTTGCATCAGTTTTTACAACAGAAGACCTCAGTGATATCCCTACACCATCGCTGATTCAGATTGATAATTCAGATGTTCTAAGCAATATCACCGTTACAGAGAGAGAAGTATTGAATTGTTTAGATAAACTCAAGGTAAATAAAACGCCAGGACCTGATACAATCTCGCCTAGATTTCTAAAGGAAGCTAAGAATGAGCTCTCCAAACCACTGGCATTTACTATTCAATAAATCCTTGCAGTCTGGAACTATGCCTGATCAGTGGAAGCTAGCCAACGTAACACCGATATTCAAAAAAGGCAGCAAATCCCTACCCAGTAACTATCGTCCAATTAGCTTAACCTCAGTTGTATGTAAAATGCTAGAAACGGTCATACGAGACAGACTCGTAAATCACTTAGAGGAAAATAACATACTGTACTTAAAGATACTCAACACGGCTTTCGTAAAAAACGTTCCTGTTTAACAAACCTCTTAGACTTCTTCCACGATATCCTCAACCTCTATGATGAGAGTAAAGCTGTAGATATTATATACCTTGATTTTCAAAAGGCCTTTGACAAAGTTCCCCACAAACGTTTACTGCTAAAACTAAAAGCGCATGGAATACAAGACGGTGTGTTGAAATGGATAGAAAATTGGCTCAGCAACAGAAAGCAAAGGGTAGTCATAAACGGTAAGGCATCTAAATGGACCAATGTAAGTAGCGGGGTACCCCAGGGATCGGTACTAGGACCAATTCTCTTTCTAATTTACATCAACGACATAGATGAGGGTCTCACCTGCACAATCTCAAAATTTGCTGACGATACAAAAATTGCAAATAGCGTACTCTCAAAAGAACAAGTTGACGATATGCAACACAATCTAGATAAATTGTCATGTTGGGCCCAAATTTGGCAAATGAGTTTCAATGCGGATAAATGTAAAGTACTACATGTCGGATACCTAAATGAGAAAGCAAACTATTCGATGAATGGCACTCCGCTTAAGAATGTAAACAGAGAAACTGATCTGGGAGTAACAATATCGAGTAACCTAAAACCGAGTCAACAATGTTCAGAAGTTGTTAAGAAGGCAAACAAAATAATTGGCTTTATAGGCAGGTCATTTGAGCATAAATCCAAAGAAGTTATCCTAACCCTTTACAATTCCTTAGTCCGCCCTCTTCTGGAATACTGCGTTCAATCCTGGTGCCCTTATTACCAAAAAGATATAAACAAGCTAGAACGAGTTCAACGTAGAGTTACCAAAATGATACCTAGCCTAAAGAACAAACCATACGAAGAGCGTCTTAGAGAATTAAATCTATTTCCTTTAACCCAGCGCAGATTAAGAGGCGACTTAATTCAAGTGTTCAAAATCATCAAAGGCATCGACAATATGAACTGTAGTAAGTACTTCACTATCGACCAATCTAATTACACGCGGGGAAACGGTTGCAAAATTATTGGTAAATCTTTTAACTCACACGAATCTAAGAATTTCTTCTTCAATCGAGTTGTCAACTTGTGGAATGGGCTTCCCCAAGACGTTATAGACTGCAGCACCGTTGATTCATTTAAATTCCGCCTAGACAAATATCTCGCATCAAACCCGTGACTGACTGCGTTTGTAAATGAATAACTTTATCCTCCCCTCAGTTACTAACCCATATGTCCCCTACTAACTTCCTAGTCCTGCCACGTTAGTGGCAGGGCAGTAGTTCCCTTTCCAATGTTCCCTTACCCACTCTAAACCACTGTTTGGACACTTGATCCTCAGTGTTTTGGAGGACAAGCAGCCTAGAAGGGTCACTAGATATGTTGTTGCTTGATTTCCTTTGTACTCCTTTGTACTCTCTCTCTCTCTCTCTCTCTCTCTCTCTCTCTCTCTCTCTCTCTCTGGTCACCTATTATGACAATCAAACATTAGGGGGGTCACCGGCTTTTTTTTATCTTTAACTCCCTCTCTTTTTGGCTTGTATCCATTTGGCCCTATTCAGCAAACTGTTTTAAGACGTTTATCCCCATCCAGGTGTCAATTTTTTTCTTGGCGAGCGATAGCGAGCCAGCATTGTATGGCGAAATCCGGCTTCGCCGGAGACATTATTCTATCAAAAAATGTAGAAATTTAGCTTGCTGTAACACAAAAATATATATAGGCTATGCTGGGAAATATTGACACCTGAATGAGGGTAGCCTAAACGTCTTAAAAAAGTAGGCTGAATGGGGCTAAATGGATACAAGCTAAAGAGAGAGGGAGAGAAAAAAAAAACGGTGACCCCCCCTTAACAAAGAAAAATGTAGAGCCCGTGCACATAAATATCGTGCAATGAAAACAACATCACCCAATCATTTTATACAATTATTGAATTACTTTTTGGGTATATATATATATTTTTTTTTTTTTTTTTCGGACGAGAAGCAATTTTATTTTAGTGCCACTAGAAACATTGCCAAATTATACACCGACTCTGTTCCAGTGACGATTTTTAATATGTAACTGAAAACGGCAGAGAGCGACGAGGAAAGGGGGGGGGGGGGGCTGGCTGGCTGGGTGCGATTTAATTTTATATTCCACCGAGAATATTTATTTATTTTACAAGGCATCACCGCGATATTTATATCCTATACAAGGCCTCGTCGCTTTTTATCCAATTGCCGCTTTACACGCACACATATCAACACACATAATTATACAGTACATGCAAGATCTATTCCTTATTTGTCTAATACAGTAGGAGATTTAATTATAGATACTATTATGAATTTATAGCAAATTACCTAACTCAGTGGGTATAATTATATTGCTACCCGGACTTTGGGTCTTCTATTAAACATTTGCATGTGGAGTTTCTTTCATTCATTCATTCATTATTTAGCATTTGTGAAGGGGTTCCAGGAAAACTACTAGTTACAAGTATGATGACAGCAGTTTGTCAATTACATCTTATAGGGTAGTTATTTAAAAACTCTTATATGTGCAGCAATTTATAAACTGAAACAGCTGATTACCTTATAGTCAAGTAGAATTATGGAAAACTTGTTGTATAGCAGATAATGCAATACGTTAATGCGCCTATAAGTGGTGGAACTTATTGCGTAGTGAGAAACAATCCTGAACCAAAGCGAAGGCTAAATAATAACATTGGCGAGGGTTGAATTTAAAGTTGATGAGTGTGGAATTCCCTATCAATTTAGTTATACACATATACATATACCGGTATATATATATATATATATATATATATATATATATATATATATATATATATATACTCTCATTAATTTCGTTTGCGAGTTATTAGTATCATGAACGATTTTACTTAATATCAATAGGCTCAGAAATAGTGTATTGCGAGGTCGGTCCTTTGATATTTGTACCCCATAAATTGTTCTTTCCTCTCGCATAAACACTAGGCTATTCATAGTGCAGTTGGGTCCAGTACATGATTAAATCGATATCCAGTATTCGATATATGGATATTTATCGAGGTAGCGTGCTGAACCATTAACTGTCTTGATGATGTAATGGTTAGAGCGTTTAAATTATGTATGTTGTGTCCTAGCCTTGAATCCCGGGAGGATCACAGGCTTTCTATAATGTAATTTGGGGTGTTATTAGCGTTAAGGACGATTTTAGTTAATACATACGATACAAAGACAACCAACACTTATACCTGACAAATTACATGATTTACCTTTTGTTAGTCTGAATAACATTAGATGGTACATATCTGGTTATACCTTAGTTTGTATTGTAAAAGGGTGATTACATGGTGGAGAAGATAAAAGCAATTATATAGGAACATAAGAACATAAGAAAATGGGAGTCTGCAAAAAGCCGATCGGCCCACACAAGACAGATCCCTATTCCTGTGTCAGGAATGTTGATTAGGACATATAAGGGAAAGACACGAGTGTTTTTTGTTTCGTTTTATATATTGTTAAATGTTGTGGTATTTAACCCCTTCCGTACCAGCGACGTCTTCTTTGTTTTATTCTAGCTATATTTAGACACTTTTGTGCAGCTTAAGAAGGATCTGTGGTAGTAAGAAGGGCTAATTAGGATAGGTCGGAGCCTGTTAATTGCTGGAAGCCCTTTTTAAACTGAATAAGAACATAAGAACATAAGCAAATGGGAGTCTGCAGAAAGCCAATTGGCCTAAGCAAGGCAGATCCCTGTCCCACACAACCCCAATTACAAAGCCCAATTATAGGCTCAACACTCTAATACCCTGAGGATCATCTTACCAAAACGGTTAGAGATTAACGCAGGATTACGGGGGTCTGCAGAGCGCTGATTGGCCCAACCCGGCTGATCCCCCTTCACACCCAATCCTTCTCGTCCATATGCTTATCCAATTTTATCTTAAAACTCCCTACCGTTTTTAATCCCACTATAGCACTTGGTAGTCCATTCCACCCATCTACAACTCTGTTACAAACCAATATTTGCCTATATCTTTTCTGAAACTAAATTTATCTAATTTGAAACCATTAGTACGAGTTCTTTCGCTATCACTGAGCTTTAGTACATTATTTTGTTTTGTCATGTCCCCTTTGTTAATCCCACTAACCCACTTGAACACCTCTATCATATCCCCTCTAACTCTGCGTCTCTCTAACGAATGTAAGCCTAATTTCTTCAACCTTTCTTTATACGGAAGATTTCTAATATTATGGATCATTTTTGTCATTCTACGTTGTACTCTCTCCAATGAATCTATGTCTATTCTGTAATAAGGACACCAAAATTGAACAGCATAATCCATATGGGGTCTCACTAATGACAAGTAAAGTTTTAAGATAACATCAGCAGTTCTGTTACTCACACTCCTTGAGATGAACCCGAGAATCTTGTTTGCCTTGTTTCGAACGCTTATACACTGTTGTCTAGGCTTCAAATCATTGCTAACAAACACACCTAGATCTTTCTCACAATTCGAGTTTTCTAATTCCACATTATCTAGTTTATATTTAACATTTGTATGCATCTTCCCTATCTTTAATACCTTGCATTTGTCAATGTTAAACTTCATCTGCCAATTTACTGACCATTCGTGTAAGGTATCTAGATCCCTTTGAAGGCACTCTATATCTCTATCTGAATCAATTGTTCTCCCCATTTTGGTATCGTCTGCAAATTTACTTATCCTACTAGTTATACCTAAATCAAGGTCATTTATGTATATAACAAACAACAGAGGACTTAATACAGATCCCTGGGGGACACCACTTTAGACTGCTCCCCATTCTGACTTCGTACCATTTATGCTGACTCTCTGCTTCCTACCAATTAGCCATGACCTAATCCATCCCAACAACGCCCCACCTATTCCATGCGCCTCAACCTTTCTCATCAATCTCTCATGGGGGACTCTGTCGAAAGCTTTACTGAAATCTAAATATATTATATCATATGACTTGTCATTATCTACTGCTTCATATACCTCTGAGAAAAAACTAAGCAAATTAGTAAGGCAAGAACGTCCCTGAGTGAATCCATGCTGAGAAGAATTTATTAAATTAAATGTATCTAAGTGGTTTCTAATTTTACTAGCAATAATTGACTCTAGTAGCTTTCCTATGATTGATGTAAGACTAATGGGACGGTAATTGGATGCTATTGATTTGTCACCTTTTTTGAAGATCGGAACTACGTTTGCAAGCTTCCAAGCTTCTGGAACTATACCTGTCTCCAATGACTTGTTAAATAAAAATGTTAATGGGTAACTTAACTCATCCCTACATTCTTTTAATACTCTAGCATATACCTCATCAGGACCAGGCGATTTATGAGGTTTCAGTCTGTCAATTTCCTTAAGCACATCATTTCTACTTATAGTAACCGTACTTAACCTATTTTCTATACTATCGCTATATACCTTACGGACTTCTGGAAACTGTGCCAAATTTTCATTAGTGAAAACGGAAAGAAATTGACTATTTAATGTACTGCACATTTCTAAATCATTTTCTGTCATTTCTCCTATCGAAGTTTTAAGGGGACCAATTACATCTCTAACCTTGGATTTATATAGTTGGTAAAAAGCTTTAGGATTATTTTTTGAGTCATTGGCAACCTTAATTTCATAATTTCTTTTTTCTTTCCTAATATCCTTTTTTACCTGTCTTGATAGATTCTGATAGTAAGCAAGTAGGTGAATTTCGCCTTTTCTAATTTTTCTATATATTCCTCTCTTTTGTCCTAGAAGATCTAATAGTCTATTATTCATCCATTTGGGTTGGTTCCGAAGCAAACATTATAGAGATTGGCAGCTCCATTAAAGGGGCACACCTCGTTTGTCTTTCTCTCTCTCCCTCTCTCTTTGGCTTGTATCCATTCGGCACCATTCAACCTACTGTTTTAAGACGTTTACCCCCATCCAGGTGTTAATACTATATATATATTTGTTTTGACAGCAAGCTAAATTTGTACATTTTTCGATTGAAAAAATTTCTCCGGCGAAGCCGGATTTCTCCATACAATGCTGGCTCGCTATCGCTCGCCAGGAAGAAATAGACACATGGATGGGGACAAACGTCTTAAAACAGTAAGCTGAATGGGGCCGAATAAAAACAACCCAGACAAACAGAGAAAAGGAGAGAGAGAGAGATAAAAAACCCAACCCGGTGACCCCCATAAAGGTTTTTAGTTGGTATCGGCATAATATCGGTCATAATTGCATGGAGATTTACTTTGGATAAATGTTACAATAAGAGGAAAACTAACCCATTGAGTATCAGCGACGTGTGTTATATTTTATTCTAGCTAGGCCTATAATTAGACGATATTATGCAGCTTGGGAAGGTTCTGTGGTAGCTAAAAGGGTTGGTTGAGATAGTGTGAAGCCGTATTATTGCTAGAGGTCCTTCCTAAGCTGAATAGAATCGTCTAATAGTTGCCAGAATATGATAATATATATACAGTATATATATATATATATATATATATATATATATATATTTGGAAGTTAGTATAGCCAGGTATTATAGTATATCGGAATGACCCAGACTCGTCTTCAATCTGGCGCTATCATAAATCATTATAACAGCCCTGACCACCCTCAACTAACCCGCAAAGACCTTGATAGCAACACCTCCATATTAGATAAAGAACCTGACTCCAGACGCCTTCCCATCCTTGAAGCTATATACATACAAGCACTAAACACCCACACTTAACAACCAGACATTATACCTCCAAATTCTCCCCACAGCGAGGAAATCCTACACCAACACACAACGCGATGGAAATGACCCCGCCATTGCTATACCTAGCCAACGCCCACCTCCTGGTGCCCCCGGACCCCAACAGCCAATCAACAGGCGTAGTGCGCGGCTAGCAGCGGCCAGCCAACCACGGACGCAGACTGCCGACTAGCCCCGCCCACATGTGCATACCTGGCGACGCGTGAACCCCCGAGCCACCTATAAATACCCATCTATTTTCCTATTTTTAAGAAATAAATGGATGAATGCAGAATGAATGCAATAAGATGTAAGACACGAGAAAATATTGAGGGTTAGCCAAGCTGAAAACATACACTTGTCGAGAATTCTCCAATCAGAGCCAGGGTCGCAAAAAATGGCCGACGCATGAATACTCCCTCGTCAGAGAGAGAGAGAGAGAGAGAGAGAGAGAGAGAGAGAGAGAGAGAGAGAGAGAGAGAGAGAGAGAGAGAGAGAGAGAGAGAGAGAGAGAGAGAGAGAGAGAGAGAGAGAGAGAGAGAGAGAGAGAGAGAGAGAGAGAGAGAGAGTACAAAGGAGTACAAAGGAAATCAAGCAACAACAGATCTAGTGACCCTTCTAGGTTGCTTGTCCTCCAAAACACTGAGGATCAAGTGTCCAAACAGTGGTTTAGAGTGGGTAAGGGAACATTGGAAAGGGAATTACTGCCCTGGAACTAATGTCCGTGGCAGGATTAGGAAGTTGGTAGGGGACAGATGGGTTAGTAACTGAGGGGGGATAAAATAAAGTTATTCATTTACAAACGCAGTCAGTCGCGGGTTTGATGCGAGATATTTTTCTAGGCGGAGTTTAAATGAATCAACGGTGATGCAGTCTATAACGTTTCGTTTCGGGGAAGCCCATTCCACAAGTTGACAACTCGATTGAAGAAGAAATTCTTAGATTCGTGCGAGTTAAAGATTTACCAATAATTTTGCAACCGTTTCCCCGCGTGTAATTAGATTGGTCGACAGTGAAGTACTTACTCCAGTTCATATTGTCGATGCCTTTGATGATTTTGAACACTTGAATTAAGTCGCCTCTTAATCTGCGCTGGGTTAAAGGAAATAGATTTAATTCTCTAAGACGCTCTTCGTATGGTTTGTTCTTTAGGCTAGGTATCATTTTGGTAACTCTACGTTGAACTCGTTCTAGCTTGTTTATATCTTTTTGGTAATAAGGGCACCAGGATTGAACGCAGTATTCCAGAAGAGGGCGGACTAAGGAATTGTAAAGGGTTAGGATAACTTCTTTGGATTTATGCTCAAATGACCTGCCTATAAAGCCAATTATTTTGTTTGCCTTCTTAACAACTTCTGAACATTGTTGACTCGGTTTTAGGTTACTCGATATTGTTACTCCCAGATCGGTTTCTCTGTTTACATTCTTAAGCCGAGTGCCATTCATCGAATAGTTTGCTTTCTCATTTAGGTATCCGATATGTAGTACTTTACATTTATCCGCATTGAAACTCATTTGCCAAATTTGGGCCCAACATGACAATTTATCTAGATTGTGTTGCATATCGTCAACTTGTTCTTTTGAGAGTACGCTATTTGCAATTTTTGTATCGTCAGCAAATTTTGAGATTGTACAGGTGAGACCCTCATCTATGTCGTTGATGTAAATTAGGAAGAGAATTGGTCCTAGTACCGATCCCTGGGGTACCCCGCTACTTACATTGGTCCATTTTGATGCCTTACCGTTTATGACTACTCTTTGCTTTCTGTCGCTGAGCCAATTTTCTATCCATTTCAACACACCGTCTTGTATTCCATGCGCTTTTAGTTTTAGCAGTAAACGTTTGTGGGGAACTTTGTCAAAGGCCTTTTGAAAATCAAGGTATATAATATCTACAGCTTTACTCTCATCGTAGAGGTTGAGGATATCGTGGAAGAAGTCTAAGAGGCTTGTTAAACAGGAACGTTTTTTTACGAAAGCCGTGTTGAGTATCTTTAAGTATGTTATTTTCCTCTAAGTGATTTACGAGTCTGTCTCGTATGACCGTTTCTAGCATTTTACATACAACTGAGGTTAAGCTAATTGGACGATAGTTACTGGATAGGGATTTGCTGCCTTTTTTTAATATGGGTGTTACGTTGGCTAGCTTCCACTGATCGGGCATAGTTCCAGACTGCAAGGATTTATTGAATAGTAATGTCAGTGGTTTAGAGAGCTCATCCTTAGCTTCCTTTAGAACTCTAGGCGAGATTGTATCAGGTCCAGGCGTTTTATTTACCTTGAGTTTATCTAAACAATTCAATACTTCTCTCTCTGTAACGGTGATATTGCTTAAAACATCTGAATTATCAATCTGAATCGGCGATGGTGTAGGGATATCACTGAGGTCTTCTGTTGTAAAAACTGATGCAAAGAAGGTATTGAGGGCATTACTCATTTGTTCTTCGTCTTTGGTGTATTCTCCATTTTCATCGACTAACGGTCCAACAGTTGAAGTAACTACTTTTTTCTTTCTGATATAACTATAGAATTCTTTCGGGTTTGTTTTACTTTGATTCGCAATATGTAACTCTAAGGTCTTTTTACTTTGCTTAATTAACTTTTTGGCTTTGCGTCGTAGCTCTACAAATTTCAGCCGTTCTTCGTCATTTTGTGAGGATTTTAATCTATCATTAGCAAATTTTTTAGCAAGCAGGCAGTTTGAAATATCTTTATTCCACCATTTGGGCTTATTATTATGGCCTGGACGCCGAGTTTTCGATGGTATGCAGTCTTGCACTGCTTTTAGGTAAGTGGCTTCGAATAACTTCCAAGATGTATTTATGTCGTTATTGTGAATTAAAAAGCTCCAGTCAGTTTCTTTAAACATAGCTCTAAGTTTATGGAGAGAGAGAGAGAGAGAGAGAGAGAGAGAGAGAGAGAGAGAGAGAGAGAGAGAGAGAGAGAGAGAGAGAGAGAGAGAGAGAGAGAGAGAGCCTCGCAGGACAAGTTCCGTGGGTCTCTCTCTCGCTCTCTCTCACCCTTCATGTTAATCATACCAATTACAGTACAATTAATTCGTCCCTAGTATCTGTCCCTGTAAATAACAACGAGTATCTCCAATAAAATAACCACCATCAATAGAATGAAAAAAAAAAAATATATATATATATATATATATATATATATATATATATATATATATATATATATATATATATATATATATATATATATGTATATATATATATATATATACATAATATATATATATATATATATATATACTGTATATATATATATACTGTATAAACAAAATAGACAAATATACAATATAAATATCGAAGTGGCTACGGGACACCACTGGTGGTGTCCCGTAGCCCAGCCTCACTGGCTGGGCTGCGAGACACCACTGGTGGTGTCTCGCAGCCCAGCCACACTGGGTAGGCTACGGGACACCACTGGTAGTGTCCCGTAGCCCAGCCTCACTGGCTGGGCTGCGAGACACCACCAGTGGTGGTGTTTATCTAATTTTATTTTGAAACTCTCTATTGTTCTTGATCCCACAATGGCGCTAGGTAGCCTATTCCACATGTCTATTGTCTACATATCTGTTACCATTATGGTATAATGATCAAACAGAATTAGTCATTCATACTTGCATAACGTGCTATAAGACAGCTTGACGACGTTCACAAGCACAAGTGCGTCAATGTGTGGATAGTTACATTTGGTAGATACATACGATAATTTTATCAAGTCAGTATTCAATGCGCAAAATAAATATATCCCCAAAAGAAAATTTAGATCAACACAGAACCAACCCAAATGGATGAATAATAGACTATTAGATCTTCTAGGAAAAAAGAGAGGAATATATAGAAAAATTAAAAAAGGCGAAATTCACCTACTTGCTTACTATCAGAATTTATCACGACAGGTAAAAAAGGATATTAGTAAAGAAAAAAGAAATTATGAAATTAAGGTTGCCAATGACTCAAAAAATAATCCTAAAGCTTTTTACCAACTATATAAATCCAAGGTTAGAGATGTAATTGGTCCCCTTAAAACTTCGATAGGAGAAATGACAGCAAATTATTTAGAAATGTGCAGTACATTAAATAGTCAATTTCTTTCCGTTTTCACTAATGAAAATTTGGCACAGTTTCCAGAAGTCCGTAAGGTATACAGCGATAGTATAGATAATAGGTTAAGTACGGTTACTATAAGTAGAAATGATGTGCTTAAGGAAATTGACAGACTGAAACCTCATAAATCGCCTGGTCCTGATGAGGTATATGCTAGAGTATTAAAAGAATGCAGAGATGAGTTAAGTTACCCATTAACATTTCTATTTAACAAGTCATTAGAAACAGGTATAGTTCCAGAAGCTTGGAAGCTTGCAAATGTAGTTCCGAACTTCAAAAAAGGTGATAAATCAATAGCATCCAATTACCGTCCCATTAGTCTCACTTCAATCATAGGAAAGCTACTAGAATCAATTATTGCTAGGAAAATGAGAAACCACTTAGAAACATTAAACTTAATCAATTCTTCTCAGCATGGATTCACTCAGGGACGGTCTTGCCTTACTAATTTGCTTAGTTTTTTCTCAGAGGTATATGAAGCAGTAGATAATGACAAGTCATATTATATTATATATTTAGATTTCAGTAAAGCTTTCGACAGAGTCCCTCATGAGAGATTGATGAGTAAGGTTGAGGCACATGGAATAGGTTGGGCGTTGTTAGGATGGATTAGGTCATGGCTAATTGGTAGGAAGCAGAGAGTCAGCATAAATGGTACCAAGTCAGAATGGGGAGCAGTCAAAAGTGGTGTCCCCCAGGGATCGGTATTAGGTCCCATGTTGTTTCTTATATACATAAATGACCTAGATTTAGGTATAACTAGTAGGATAAGTAAATTTGCAGACGATACTAAAATAGGGAGATCAATTGATTCAGATAGCGATATGGAGTGCCTCCAAAGGGATCTAGATACCTTACATGAATGGTCAGTAAATTGGCAGATGAAGTTTAACATTGACAAATGCAAGGTATTAAAGATAGGGAAGATGCAAACAAATGTTAAATATAAACTAGCTAATTTAGAATTAGAAAATTCAGACTGCGAGAAAGATCTAGGTGTGTTTGTTAGCAATGATTTGAAGCCTAGAAAACAGTGTATAAGCGTTCGTAATAAGGCAAACAGGATTCTCGGGTTCATCTCTAGGAGTGTGAGTAACAGAACTGCTGATGTTATCTTAAAACTTTACTTGTCATTAGTGAGACCCCATATGGATTATGCTGTCCAATTTTGGTGTCCTTATTACAGAATGGACAGATTCATTGGAGAGAGTACAGCGTAGAATGACAAAAATTATCCATAATATTAGAAATCTTTCGTATGAAGAAAGGTTGAAGAAATTAGGTTTACATTCGTTGGAGAGATGCAGAGTTAGAGGGGATATGATAGAGGTGTTCAAGTGGGATTAACAAAGGGGACATGACAAATGTACAAAAGCTCAGTGATAACGAAAGAACTCGTACCAATGGTTTCAAATTAGTGAAATTTCGTTTCAGAAAAGATATAGGCAAGTATTGGTTTGGTAACAGAGTTGTAGATGGGTGGAATGGACTACCAAGTGCTATAGTGGGATCTAAAACTGTAGGGAGCTTTAAGATAAAATTGGATAAGCATATGGACGAGAAGGGTTGGGTGTGAAGGGGGATCAGCCGGGTTGGGCCAATCAGCGCTCTGCAGACCCCCATAATCCTGCGTTAATCTCTAACCGTTTTGGTAAGATGATCCTCAGGGTATTAGAGTGTGAAGCCTATAATTGGGCTTTGTAATTGAATTGGGGTTGTGTGGGACAGGGATCTGCCTTGCTTAGGCCAATCGGCTTTCTGCAGACTACCATTTTCTTATGTTCTTATGTTCTTATGTAATGAGGTATATTGGTGGTTGTAGTGGTAGATGTGTTGCTGTGGTGGTAATCTTGTGTGGTAGACTTCTTCTTGTAGTGGTAGACTCATGTGGTAGAATTGTTGTTGTCAGATTCAGAGATTAAATTAAAACTAGGCCTAACCCAATTAATCCCCGCCGTCCGATTAGCATTGTATTTAATCTATTTAATCCTCTCTCTGTGTTAGAGGACGCTAAAAAAAAAAAAAAAAAAAAAATATCAATAAATGTGGAAGCCCTTTAAAAAAACACTAATAACTAAATCGACCCCAAGAAAGCGAAGAAGAAAACAGTGGTCATATACAGTATATATATATAGTATATGCCGGTACTGTATATATACACATACAGTATATCTAATATTTACCACAGCGTATAAAAACAAATAAAAAAACACCCAAAACAAACAAAACAGCGAAGAAAACGGATACCGGCATAAAAAAAAGGGCAAAAGAATAAACCCAGCCCGAAAAAACACACGATAGAAGCTGGTTTTGGGGGGGGGGGGGGGGGGACAATAAAACGGAGACTTGTGGACAGAATAATTCAAGGCAATAGTGGGGAGCCATCGCATTTACACCCTAAGATCATTACCAGCCCGCAGCGAGAAGCATCGTGTGTATTGGCTGGTGGGTAAAGGATGCTATCATTATGGGTGTGTGGAGTGTGGGAGGAGAGGTGTGGGGGTGGGGGTAGGTACTGGAGGGGTGTGGGGAGGTACTGGAGTGTGGGGAGGTACTAGAGGGGTAATGGGGTGTGGGGAGGTACCGTACTAGAGGGAGGGGTGTGGGAAGGTACTAGAGGGAGGGGTGTGGAGGAGTACTGGTAGGGTGGTGGAGGGGTACTGGTGGTGGAGGGGTGTGGGAGGTACTTGAGTGGTATGGGGAGGTACTGGAGGGGTGTGGAGTGGTACTGGAGGGGTGTGGGGAGGTACTAGAGTGGTATGGAGAGGCACTGGAGGGGTGTGGAGAGGTACTGGATGGGTGTGGGGGTACTGGAGGGGTGTAGGGAGGTACTGGTGGAGTTGTGGAAGGGTACTGGTAAGGTGATGGAAAATGGGGAGAATTTACTGGCAAGGTTGTGGGTTATTAGGGAGGCTGTCAAAGGATACTGCAAGGCTTGTGGGTTGCGGCTATTGTACTGTTGTTGTTATAATACTTGAGTAGTCTACGGGTTAAACAATTATGTGTGCAAATTACTTGTAAATGGCAACAGATTGACGTTTATGTTTTCAGTCGTCGTTCATAAGATCCCATTCAGTCTATGCTATTGATCAATTCAAACCTGCGATTTTTTTTTCTCGTGTTCATTTACAGCGCAACATGTTTACGTTAGTTTAACCCCTTCTGTACCGGCGACGTCTTTGTAAGTTTATTCTTGCTATATCGAGACGATTTTGTGCACAACCCCTCCTGACACATCCACACCCATTGGTAAATTCCTCAAACTTCCCCACACCCCAACACTCACATCCCCCCCCCCCCCACATCAGCCCTTCCACTCCTACCAAACGACCCCCCCCATACACTCGTACCCACTTCTTACCACCCACCCACACTCGTACCCCCTTCTTCCCACCCACCCGTACCCATTTCTTACCGCACACCCGTACCCACTTCTTACCACACACCCACACCCGTACCCACTTCTTACCACACCCACACCCGTACCCACTTCTTCCCACACACTCGTACCAACTTCTTCCCCCACCCATCCACACACACGTACCCACTTCTTACCCCACACCCACGTACCCACTTCTTCCCCCACCCACCCACCCACCCACACACACGTACCCCCTTCTTCCCCCACCCACCCGCACACACACACTCCTACCGACTTCTTCCCACACACACCTACACACACACACACACACATACGTAGTAATCCCCTGTGACCAATTGAGTGAGCCCTGCTTGTTAGTGAGTCACAGTATCACCTGTCTGTCTGTACGGTACCTTGTCTTTGATACCTCCCACCTTACTCTCTCTCTCTCTCTTTCTCTGCCTGTACCTCGTCTTTGATACCTCTCTCTCTCTCTCTCTCTCTCTCTCTCTCTCTGCCTGTACCTCGTCTTTCATACCTCTCCCTCTCTCTCTCTGCCTGTACCTCGTCTTTGATACCTCTCCCTCTCTCTCTCTCTGCCTGTACCTCGTCTTTGATACCTCTCCCTCTCTCTCTCTCTGCCTGTACCTCGTCTTTGATACCTCTCCCTCTCTCTCTGCCTGTACCTCGTCTTTGATACCTCTCTCTCTCTCTCTGCCTGTACCTCGTCTTTGATACCTCTCCCTCCCTCTCTCTCTGCCTGTACCTCGTCTTTGATACCTCTCCCTCCCTCTCTCTCTGCCTGTACCTCGTCTTTGATACCTCTCCCTCCCTCTCTCTCTGCCTGTACCTCGTCTTTGATACCTCTCCCTCTCTCTCTCTCTGCCTGTACCTCGTCTTTGATACCTCTCCCTCTCTCTCTCTCTGCCTGTACCTCGTCTTTGATACCTCTCCCTCTCTCTCTGCCTGTACCTCGTCTTTGATACCTCTCCCTCCCTCTCTCTCTGCCTGTACCTCGTCTTTGATACCTCTCCCTCCCTCTCTCTCTGCCTGTACCTCGTCTTTGATACCTCTCCCTCCCTCTCTCTCTGCCTGTACCTCGTCTTTGATACCTCTCCCTCCCTCTCTCTCTGCCTGTACCTCGTCTTTGATACCTCTCTCTCTCTCTCTCTCTCTCTCTCTCTCTCTCTCTCTCCCCCCCCCCCCTGCTGCCCACATGACCAATATAACCCAGTCATAACCCCCTTGTTTTCTGATAAGACGTGACTTGGATAGGTGCCCTCTTCAGTGGCTCTCTGTCTGGATGTCTGTCTGGCTGTATGGCTGTGTTTGTATGTGTTTATATGTTCTGTCTGTATGGCTGTGTTTTGTGTCTGTGTATGTATGTTTATATGTTCTGTTTGCCTGTCTGTCTGTCTGTGTATGTATGCTTGTATGTTCTGTCTGTGTATGTTCTGTCTGTCTGTGTATGTATGTTTATATGTTCTGTTTGCCTGTCTGTCTGTCTGTGTATGTATGCTTGTATGTTCTGTCTGTGTATGTTCTGTCTGTGTTTTTCTGTCTGTGTATGTATGTTTATATGTTCTTTCTGTCTGTCTGTGTAAGGTTGTGTTTTTCTCTCCGTGTATGTATTTTTATAACTTCTGTCTGGGGGCTGTGCATGTTTATAAGTTCTGTCTGTAGGCTGTGTATGTTTATAAGTTCTGTCTGTGGGCTGTGTATGTTTTGTATGTCTGTCTGGTGAGTTTTTGTCAGTCTGTGTAAGGCTATGTTTTTCTGTCTGTGTATGTATGTTTGTATGTTCTGTCTGTCTGTGTAAGGCGGTATTTTTTCTGTCTGTGTATGTATGTTTATATGTTCTGTCTGTCTGTCTGTATGGTTGTTGTTTTATCTGTGTATGTACGTTTATATGTTCTGTCTGTATGGTTGTTTTTTATCTGTGTATGTACGTTTATATGTTCTGTCTGTATGGTTGTTTTTATCTGTGTATGTACGTTTATATGTTCTGTCTGTATGGTTGTTTTTTATCTGTGTATGTACGTTTATATGTTCTGTCTGTATGGTTGTTTTTTATCAGTGTATGTACGTTTATATGTTCTGTCTGTATGGTTGTTTTTTATCTGTGTATGTACGTTTGCATGTTCCGTCTATCTGTTTTGGCTTGTATGTGTTTTTCTGTTTGTGATACCGGCAATATTCTACTAAATTATAGGATTATATGGTGTTTATTCTATATAGGCTATTATACCAGTAGTACATAAGCTGCGGGTATCCTGTCTGTGATGATATTAATATGATACCTGTACACTCCAGGTCTCCTTCACGCTGTCCTACTTTCCGGCCTGTCCGTCGTTTATTAAATTATATACACACACGATATACTGTATATCTATCTATCTATCTACCGTATATATATATTTATTATTATTATATATAATATATATATACTAAGGAACATAATAATATATACAGTATATATATTGTGACGCACCCAGTGCGTGGCAACGCAACCTGATTGTACTCCTTGGTACTCCACTGTACCGTCACTGTGCGGTACCTCTGTACCGCTGTACCGTGCTGGCTGCCTATATTGAGTGTGACAACGTATAACTATGTTCTTTGTATCTCTGCAAAGGTCTCGTCATGTGCTAACCAGTGGTGGGTTTTGTTTTAAGCCATGTCGAGACCTTCCATTTAATATGTAGTATCAATAGAGAAGTTGATAGATAAGACAATGGGAGTTCAGAGAGAGAGAGTGAGTTGGGCTTCAGAGCGAGAGGGTAGCAATGCGCCACGCTGCCGGGGGGGGTGGTTGCCAGACGTATGGACCGGTTGGCAGCCTTGCACTTATAGCTAGGCGCGACAGGGTTGGTAGTCCATTGCCGCCTGCCTATGCTGCCTGGGCTGCCCATGTTGTCGTACTGCACATTGCCTGGAGGCTCGCTGTGTGTTCCATGATCAGGTTGCCTAGAACCTTTGAGATTCTAACATCCCTTGCCCTCTCTCCCAACTTCTCACGGTTGCACTCTTTCTCTCTGACGACATTACTCTCATTTCATTCTTCTCTCTATTTAAATGCATAACCTTCCCTTGAGGTCCTAAAGGAGTTTCAGCACTCACCTCTCGTATTACTCTTAGGACAAGCATATATTTACATGTATTAGATTTAAGGGGTTAATGTGAACAGCGATCTTCTTGATGAGGATAGTTGGTGAACGTTCTACATGTTCACGAGTTATATGCCCAGCTCATCATCCAATTTGTGACTAGACTAGTGCCATGTGTAAGAGCCCGACCATGCCCGGGAGTTGTCTGTAGAGGGGCGAGGACTTAGCCTTGATTTGCCTACCGAGCCAGGAGCGAGTGTAGTACCAGAGACTACAGCTCGCTCGTAGTGCCGGTATAGTAGAGTAACGTAATTTATCTGTCCTTGTGTTCTCTACAGTCTTTTCCTGGGTTCTCGCTTTCGGTGCTGGGACTCGTTGTTCCTGTGACTTGGCCTGCTAGCTAGAACACATGGGGATGATGAGTGGGATATATCTTTATTTTACTATGCATTGCAGCTCTCTTTAAGTTTATGTATGTAACACTTTACAATACACATTACTCACACACAAGACAACACTATTAATACTTTCATGTATCAATTAACTGCACTGTCGTTTTGCTGCTGTGTCCGGAGTTCTATTGCGTAGGGCGCATACGGACTCAGAGGGGAGACAGAGTGAGAGAAGCGAAGTAGCCTATGCGGTAGTAGGCTACCGGCGCAGTACTGTTGCCTGCAACCTTTTAGTTATTCCAAGTATAGATTCATTATTATAATAAGTGACTACTATTTATGTTCCTTCCATGTGTATTATTAGGTATCTACTGGATCATGAACATCTTGTATGCTACATGCTAGTGCATGTTAGTAGGGGACAGTTATTCTAGTGCACGCGCTTTCAAGTAGGCGTGTACATTTGTCATTTAGCATTTCACTGTCATACCTTTAGCCTGCTTCTATTCTACATTATTAGAGGCTTAATATTAACGTAGTTTCTTGAGTATTGCATTTCTTTAGTAATAACGTAACCTATAAATGTCTGAGGGAGTTTAGCCTCATAGCCTACCCCTGTTGTACACTTTCGCCGAGTTAAGGTACCTCGTTACCGTAGACGATAACTCTGTAGGGCGTTGGTGCTTTTGTTGTCTGGAGCATATAGTATTTGGGACTGGAATCGAGCGTGTCGTTGTCACATAAGCCATTTCTGTCCTACGATCAAGAATCCCGAATATGTATTGCCGATCCAGCCGTAACAAAATGGCGACCTTGCACAAGATTCAGTAGTATCCTATCACATGTTTTTTGGAGAACTATTCTATGCTACCTAGTAGAGCTGGCTAGAATTTTCTTGCATATTGGAGGAATTTTTATTGTGTCATTATTGTATTGGTGGACTTGCAGATTGTTTCGTTAGGGGTGTCTAGAGTAGAGTCATTCAAGCATCTTTAACATTTTGTGAGTCGAGACTGCAATTAGTAATAAGCACTTTTTTTTTTTTATGAACAGCAATTGTATAACCAGCACTATGTCTAATGACTCATCATTTACGGGGGAGGATAACACGGTACAGCCTAGTGACCAGCAAGTACAACAGATATTTAGGGAGGGGAGTGTAATAAGTGGAGAGAGGGATGCCCGGGCATTTTTGCAGACACCTTTGACCGAACAGCGCCTGCAGGCTATTGATTGTTACGGTCTTCGCTGTTTAGCCACGGTTTTGGGGCGGGACTGTCCTGACAGTTGGCCCAAGAAGAATTTGGTGGCATGTTTGTTGGGTGATGGCGATGGGGCGGTGGGTGGAGTGGGGTCTTGGGGGGTTCCCTCCAAGCCTCCATTCCACTCTACCCCTGAGCTGGGCCCTCAGCCAGCGATTCTTAGCACGATGCAGCAGGAGGGTTCTCAATGGCAAGCTGGCTTACCCGTAAACACGTCTCGGTGTGGATCCCCCATTTTGTGCTCTCCCCCCCCAGGCCTGTCTCCTGAGATGTTATTTCAGCTAGAACTAGCTAAGCTTAAGTTGCAAGAGAGTCAACAGGCTAGTATAGAACGGATTAAGCTGCAGGAGACTCAGATACAACAGGCTAGTATAGAACGGATTAAGCTGCAGGAGACTCAGATACAACAGGCTAGTATAGAACGCATAGAGGTTGCTAGAATCCAAGCCAATCAGGATGCAACCAGGTACCAGGCTGAAATGGATGTCGAGAAGTCTAGAGTAGAGACCACGGGGCGTCATCTCGGTGGTGGGCACCGGGTTAGAGACTCACTTTCGCATTTAATTAAGTTAGTACCCGCATTTGATGAGACAGCAGTGACTGAGTTTTTTGCTCGTTTCGAAAAGAAGTGTCGTGAGTATGACTGGCCGGAGGTTAAATGGGCAGCATTAGTTTCATCACGTCTAGTGGGTAAGGGGTTGAAAGCCTACGATGCACTGTCACTGGACGAGAGTGTAGTGTATGGACTGGTGAAGGAGGCTGTGCTCCGGGCCTACGAACTGCAACCCGAAACTTATAGATTGAAGTTCCGTGGCGTGAATAAGAAGAGCGACGTCAGTTTTATGGAGCACGCACGGGACTTAACAGATGCAGGTAATAACTGGTTTCGGTCCGAGCACGCAGAGTCGGCTGAGGAAATTAAGCAACTTTTCTATCTGGAACAGTTTTACAAATGTACTGGAACCGATCTAACGCTGAACATTAAGGAAAAATGTCCCAAGACAGTAGAGGAGGCTGCCAAGATGGCAGACCTCAGATTATCATTGATTCGTGGTTGCGGTGCCGCTCAGAGGGCTGAGTCAGGGCAGAATGGGCGCTATACCCCACCCACCAGAGTTTTCGATAATAACAAATCCTATGACACACATAACCACACTAAAAGCATTGCACCTAATAACACCTACAAACACAAGCCTCTCCCGTTTACTAAAGGTCAGGCCCCTTCTTCGCCCGCACAAGGGAAGAAGCCCATTGGGGATGTGAAATGTTACAAATGTCAGAAGCTAGGCCATTATTCACGTGAGTGCCCTAGTAACACTCCCGCTAAGCCGGTGTCATTGGTTCACAGTATCGGTGTGTCTCTGAAGGCTGCAGCAACTGCCCGGGGTAGGTTGTCAGCAGCTGAGGCACACGCGGTAAAGGAGCGTACGGAAGGCTCGACACCTGTCCGGGACACTTTCTGTAGCCATCGGGGGCACGGGTTTGTGAGCTGGGTGAGTGAACTACGGAGGGTTGACTTGCTGAGGGATACGGGGGCTTCGCAAACTTTGTTGAGGAACTTCACAGGGAAACCGATAAATGCGGCCAGAGTTGTTGTGGTGCAGGGTATAAATGCTACGAGGTCATACCCACTTGTGAGGTTGGAGTTGAGAGTGGGAGAGGTGTGCAGGGAGCTGGATGTAGGGATCGTTGAGTGTTTGCCAGTTGAGGGCGTCGACCTTCTTCTCGGCAACGACTTTGCGGTGCCCACTTCCGGGACTCCACCCTTAGTCGTTGCCGAGAGGGCGGCCGACGTGGATGGTGAGAATCGGGAATGGGTTGGGAGGTGCCAACAGGATGAGATGGCCTGTGTGGTAACCCGATCTCGCTCTGCGGCTCCTGCACAGCCTAGCACTCAACCTCGGGGACAGTGGAGGAAGGATCAGGAGAAGGTTGCTAAGGGCAGGAAAAGGGACATTGATTCTGCTGCACTTCTCGGTGATTCGGTACTTGGACCTATAATAAACACGGGAGTTGACTCTGGCCCAGATATGGGGTGTAACAAGGCAGAGTTGGGTAAGACTTCGCGTGAGGCAAGAGCTGTAGCGAGAGCCACTAAGGCAGTAGAGCCTACTAGCCGGGGTAATGTCTTATTACAAAACCATCTTGATGCATTGACGCCCAGGGACATTAGTGAGCAGCAGCTGCAAGACGCTAGCCTAGCTCGTTATAGCAATGGTGCCATAGAGTTGGAGGAAGATGGGGATGCGAAGCCGGGAGATTTCTTTAGGCTCAACAGGATATTGTACCGCAGATTTCTAGACCCCAAATCGAAGTGGGAGGGCGGTGCGAGGGTAGTAGACCAGGTGGTTGTTCCAAATAAGTATAGAGAGTCCTTATTGTGTCTGGCGCATGATGTGCCGGTGGCGGGTCATTTGGGGGTAACAAAAACATTGGCGGCATTGGGCAGGTTTTTCTGGTGGCCTGGGGTCAAGGCTGATGTCTGTGCATGGGTGGCTGGGTGTGCGACCTGCCAGACAACGGGGAAGCCTAACCAGACAATCCCGAAGGCACCTTTGTTTCCCATACCTGTCACCGGGCCTCCGTTCAGCAAAGTTGTAGTAGATTTGGTTGGCCCTTTCCCGCCTACTAGTAGTGGCAATAAATTCCTGTTGACAATCATGGATGTGGCTACGAGATACCCGGACGCATACCCCATGAGAAACGGCTCGGCAAAGGCAGTTGTTAAAAACTTATTATTGTTCTGTTCCCGTTATGGATTTCCACGTGAGGTGCAGTCAGACCAGGGGAGCAATTTTACATCCAAATTGTTCAAGCAAACCCTTCAGTTGCACGGTATATGTTCTGTAGTGTCGTCAGCCTACCATCCCGAGAGTCAGGGAGTCTTGGAGCGGTGGCACTCGACCCTGAAGAGTATGCTACGCTGTTACTGTGCAGAACATGACACTGATTGGGATTTGGGTCTGCCGTATGTTCTGTTCGCTGCACGTGAAGTCCCAGGAGAGAGCCTGGGGTTCAGTCCAAATCAACTAGTCTTTGGCCATAATGTGAGAGGACCTTTAAGTATGGTGAAAGAGATCTGGGAGGGCGAAGAGAAGCCGGGGTCTGTACTTAAATATATCCTTGAGAGCCGGGAGAGACTTATAGGTTGCATGGCAGCGGCAGGTAATAACTTGGTTAATGCACAGGCGGTCATGAAGCACCAGTATGACGCCAAGGTGAAGCTTCGGGAGTTTTCGGTGGGTCAGGAGGTAATGTTGCTTTTACCTTTGCCTGGACACCCCCTTTCTGCCAAGTTCATTGGGCCGTATGTGGTGGCTAAGAAACTGTCCGACCTTGATTATCTCGTTGCAACACCTGACCGTAGAAAAAAACATCAGTTATGTCATGTTAACCTCATGAAAGAGTATGTGAGACGCCCCTCAGAGCCTCTCACTGTCCCTGTGCTGGCCTGCAGCGGCCAGGGTGGAGAAGGAGGTGGGGACAGTCATGCTGCTGAGGAGGATAGCTGGGACTGTGTCATTTCCGCGGAACAGTGGGCGGGGAATACTGAACAAGAGGCTAGGCAAGCTGTAAGTCACCTGCCTGAGCACCAGGGTGCTGCTGTCCTAGGCCTGTTCAGGTCATACCCCTCTGTTTTCGCCGAACACCCAGGTCTCACTACTCAGGTAACGCACGACGTGGACGTCGGTGATAATGTGCCCTTCAAGTCAGTGCCCTACCGTGTGCCCCCGGTAAAGTTGCCAGCTTTACGGGAGGAGTTAAAGTACATGGTTGAGAGAGGGATGATCACTGAAGGTTATGTGAAGTGGACATCACCCGTCACGTTGCAGCCAAAACCTGACGGCAAGGTGCGGTTCTGCATAGATTTTCGTAGGCTAAATGGCTTGACCACTACCAACCCTTACCCTTTGCCTCGAGTTGACGACAGCGTGGACAAGATAGGGAATGCAAAGTACCTTACTAAAATTGATCTTGTAAAAGGCTACTGGCAAGTACCCCTGTCGGACCGAGCTAAGCAAGTTTGTGGTTTTGTGGTAGATGGCAAGACCTACCAATGTAACGTAATGCCTTATGGGCTTAAGAACGCACC